>PVKH010033192.1:0-12051 GCA_004027955.1 Chaetophractus vellerosus | reverse complement strand
AGGAAGCACTGGGAACTGATCCTGGGACCTTTTGGAGTAGGAGAGAGGCAGTCAATCTCTTGCACCACCTCAGCTCCCCGGTCTGCTGCATCTCTTATTGTCTCTCCTGTGTGTCTCTTTTTGTAGCGTCATCGTGCTGCACCAGCTCTCCACTCGGGCCAGCACTCCATGTAGGCCAGCACTCCAAGTGGGCCAGCTCACCTTCACCAGGAGGCCCGGGGAATCCAAGCCTGGACCTCCTATATGGTAGATGCAAGCTCAACTGCTTGACCCACATCCGCTTCCTATTTAATTTTATAAACTATACTAAAATCTATAAGGAGTTTTCTTCTGTTATTAGTCTAGTTAACTAGGACTAACCTATTCTTTAACTTAAGAAAAGAAGTGAAATACAATCAATTTCTATGTATGTTAGCAATTTCAATTACCCTAGTTTCTCCACGATTACTATTTCATCCACTTGTTATTTTATAGGACGTAAAACTTCTGCTCCCTCAAAAAATACATGAAACCTTTTCTGACACTCTCCTCTTAACAATCAAAGCAGCATTAAGTACTTTCCTTCTCTTTGTTTCTATACCACACCGAACATACTTTTATTATAGAAATAATCATTTATATTCCTAAATCTTTCTTCAGACAGTAAACTTTATAAGGCTAAGGGGCCATGTTTCATGCATATCATTTTTTTTTTTAATAAAGCCTAACCACAATCTTTAAGATAGTAGGTGTTCAAGAAATGTCTGTTCACAATTGCTTTGAGGAAATATTTGAGGGGAATACTGATATAGCAATACATGAATGCACATGCTTATATAGAATCATTAAATAAGACAAAGCCCATAACATAATACAATCATGTTACTCAATCTCTTCCCCAAGCTGCATGGCAGGCAGCAGGGAGAACTGCAGCCCGGGCCCCTAGTGCAGCCTGCTGGTATACCAGGGAAGACTATGAAGATCTAGTCCTCTAAAATCCTGGAAGGATGGTCTGATTTCAAATCACTGCTCTTGATAAGCTACTTTGGATTGCTGGGGGACTGTCTCTAGGGGAGACCACTGTTCCAACCCCCCCCCCCCTTAGGGAAAAGTGGCAGAGGTGTCTTAAAAAGGCAGTACATTTGTTTTCTCTTTTCTCTTTCCATTCCCTGTTTGGAAGTAAAAATAGTTTGGAAAAGTCAAATTAATGGTTCTAGTCCTAAACAACAACATCAAAACCTAGCAACCTTAGAGGAGAGCAAGAACTAGATTTCTAGAATCACAATAACTTAATACTCAGAAAGTCCAGATCTCGACAAAAATTTACGAAACACATGAAGAAACAGGAAATAATGGCCCATTCACACAGGGAAAAAAGAATTTGGCAGAAACCATCTCCAAGGAAGCTTGGACATTGGAACTATTAGTCAAAGACTTTAAATCAACTGTCTTAAATATGTTCAGTGAGCTAAAGGAATCAATATACAAAGACTTAAGGGAAACAAAAAAATGCTGTATGAACAAAATAAAGAGATGGAAAATTATAAAAAGGAACCAAAAAGAAATGTTGAAGCTGCAAATACAATAACTGAAATGAAAGCTCACTAGATGGATTCAAAAGATTTGGAAAAGCAGAAGAAAGGATTAGCAAACTTGAAGGCGAGACAATTGAAATTAACCAGTATGAGAAGCAGAAAAAAAAATAATGAAGCAATCCTTCAGGCTAAAAAAAGAAAGGCCGCTAGACAGTAACCTGAAGCCATAAGAAGAAAGAAATAACACTGAACTGCATAAAATATAAAATTCTGTATTATTGCACTTTTGGTTTGAAACTGCTTTATCCCACCAATATTACTTAACAAATATGTAAAATCACATTTTAAATTCATTTTAAATTTATATTAATGGGTATAAATATAAAGATATCATCTTTAATTAATGGGTATAAAGATGTAATCTGAGACAATATCAATATAAAGGGGGAGGGTCAGAGACATATAGAAGTAGAGTTTGTATACTATTGAAACTAGGTTGATACTAGTCAAACTAGGTTGTTATTAGTTTAAGAAGTTACCTGAAATTACAACATAGCCACTTTGAAAATAACTAAAAAATAGAGAAGCCATTCAATTTTTAGATTTTACACCAAAATCACAAGCAACAAAGGACAAAACAGATAAAATGGATTTCATAAAATTAAAAACTCTGTACATAAAAGAACATTATCAAGAAAGTGAAAAGTCAACCTACAGAATGGGAGAAAATATTTGGAAACCATATATCTGATAAGGTTTCAATATGTAGAATATATAAAGACCATCTATAATGCAACAACAAAAAGACAACCTAATGGACCAAGAATTTCAATGGACATTTCTCTGAAGAAGATATTCAAAAGGCCAATAAGTATATGGAAAGATGCTCAACATCAATAGCCATTAAAGAAACGCAAATTAAAATCACAATGAGATAACACTTCACACGCACTAGGATGGCTACTATTAAAAAAAAAAACTGAAAATAACAACTGTTGTTGAGGATGTGGAGAAACAGGAGCATATCCATTCATTGTTGGTGGACATGCAAAATGGTGCAGCCACTGTGAAAACAGCATGGTAATTCCTCAGAAAGTTAAAGAGAATTATCAGAGTACCAGACTGACAATCCCACTTCTTGGCATATACCCAAAAGAACTGAAAGCAGAGAGGTGAATAGATATTTGTACACCAATGTTTACTGCATTATTCATAACAGCCAAAAGATGGAAGCAACCCAAGTGTCCATCAATAGATGAATGGATGAATAAAATGTGGTATACCCATACAATGGAATATTATTGAGCCATAAAAAGAAGTGCTGGTACATGCTACAACATGGATGAATCTTGAAGACATCATGTTGATTAAAATAAGCCAGAAACAAGAGAACAAACATTGTACGATTTCTTTTTTTTTTAAGATTTATTTTTATTTATTTATCCCCCCCTTGCTGCTTGTGCTCGCATTTGCTGTGCGTTTTTCTGTGTCTGCCTGTATCCCTTTGTTGTGTCATCTTGCTGCGCTAGCTCACCGTGCCGCGTGGGCCAGCTTGCCTTCACCAGGAGCCCCAGGAATCGAACCCAGGGCCACCGATACGGTAAACAGGAGCCCAATCAATTGAGCCACAGCCGCTTCCCCTGATTTCTTTTATATAAAAGGTTATACAGTATTGCCAATATACTTAATGTCAAATAATCAAATAATCATGCACTTAAAATGGTTAAAATGATTTTTATGTTATGTATATTTTACCACAATTAAAAATAAACTAATTATATTTTTAAAAAATAAGTAATAAGGCAGTAGTACAAAATCTCTATGTCCATATATTCAGGAATTTAATGAAATGGACTAACTCCTTGAAATATCTAAACTATCTAAAGAAAGAACCAAAGAAGTCTAATAGCTATTAAAGAAACTGAGTTGATAGTTTAAAAATATATATATATATTTTTTTTAATATTTTATTACATATCTCCCCTTCCCCCCTGCTGCGGCGACGCACCGAGACTGGGTCACTGCGCAGGCGCGGCTTTCCCCGCTTGTGGGCGGCTTCTGCTTCCATCACGGCCGGCTTTTTCAGTTCGCGGGTGGCTGGCTGCGCTCGATTTGCAGGCGACCTGCCCTGCCCGTGGCGGCCTTTGCCTGTCCGTGGCAGCTTTTTTGCCCTGCCCACGGGGGCTCTGGCCCGCCCACGGCGGCTTGCCATTCTCAAGACGGTCTGCCCGCTAGGAGAGGTCCCCGGGAACCAAACCCGGGCCTCCCATGTGGTATGCCGACGCCCTATCCACTGGGCTATCCAGTCGGCCCCGATAGTTTAAAAATATTTTAACAAAGAAAACTTTAGAGCCAGACAGCTGCTCTGGTGAATTTTATCAAATATTCAATGAAGAAATAATGCCCATTTTTCTAGAAAATAGGAAAGAAGGAACATTCCCCAAATCATTTTATGAGGTGAGAATTATTCTAATAGCCAGAGAAATAAACTACATGAAGAAAAAAAAAACAACAACAAAAAAAACCTAGATTAGTATCCTTCATGAACACAGGTGCAAAAATTCTAATGAAAATAGCAGCCCATTAAATCCAGCAACATATGAAAAGGGTAATATATCAGGACCAAGTGGAGTTTATTGTAGGACTACAAGGCTGATTTAGCATTCAAAAATTAATCAGTATAATTCACCATAATAAAAACTAAAAAATCATGACAATAGATATAAAAAGAGCATCTGATAAAATTTAATATCTATTCATGACCAAAACTTGGAGCAAAGAAAACTTCCTTAAACTGAAAAAGGACATCTACGAAAACCCTGCAGTTAACATCATATATGTATTCTTTAATTGTGGTAATATATATATAAGGTAAAACTTCCCACCTCAACCACTCCCAGGCATGCGACTCACTGGCATTAATCACACTCACAAAGTTCTGCTCGCATCATAACCGAAGCTTTTCCATCACTAAACAAACTGTGTACCCTGCACCCGCCATGCATCAACAACCCATTACCCCTCTTCTCTCCTCTAGACTCCTCTCCCCCCAGGAACCTACAATCCACTTTCTGTCTCTATGAATTTGCATTCTAGTTATTTATATAATTGAAATCATACCATATTTGTACTGTTGTTTCTGGCTTATTTCACTCAAAAGTATGTCTCCATGCAGCAGGTACCAGAACTTCATTCCTTTTTTAAGGCTGAATAATATTCTATTGTTCATCCATACCATATTTTGTTTATCCATTCATTGGTTGATGGACATTTGGGTTTCTGCCATTTTTTTGGCTATTGTATATATACTGGTATACGAGTATCTGTATGAGCCCCTGCTTTCAGTTCTTTTGGGAATACACCTAGAAGTAGGATTTCCAAGCACATGATTATTTTATACTTAACTTTCTGAGGAACCACCAAACTGTTATTCACAGTGGCTTTAGAGCTAATATTTAGGTTGTCGATCCATTTTGTAATAATTTTTGTGTATGGTGTGAGGCAGGGGTCCACTTTCAAGTTTTGAAATCGGAAAGTATAAGTCTTCCATCTTTGTTCTTTTTGAAGATTGTTTTGGCTAATCAGGGCCCCCTTTCCTTCCATATGAAATTGATGGCTAGCTTTTCCATTTCTGGGGGAAAAAGCTGCTAGAATTTTTATTGGGATTGAGTTGACTCTCAATACTCTATTGACATCTTAACAATATCAAGTCTTCCAATCCACTAGAATGGGATGTCTTTCCATTTATCTAGGTCTTCTTTAATTTCTTTCAGTAATGATTTATAGTTTTCCATGTACAGGAACATCAGATTTTATGATGAAAGACGATGAAATGCTCTTGCCTCAATGCTGAAAGCAATGCAAGTTTGTCTGCTCTCACCACTAGTAGTCAACATTGTATCGGAAGTCCTAGCCAATAAAATAAGGCAAGGAAAAAAAAAGTATAAAAGTTGGAAAACAAGAAGTAAATGTCATTATTTGCAGATGACATAATTGCCTATATAGAAAATCTCAAGGTTTCTGTAAAGAAACTCCTCAAACCAATAAGTGAATTTAGCAAGGTCACAGGATACAAGCACAACATAAAAAAAATCAACTGCATTTCTATTTACTAGTAATGAACCTGAAATCCAAAATTTTGAAAAAATATTGATTTATAATAATACCAAAAATATGAAATACTTAGACATAAATCTAATAAAACAGGTGCAGAATCTGTATGACAAAAACAAGAAAACACTGATAAAAAAATCAGAGATTATCTAAATAAATGGAAATATATATGGTGTTCAAGAACTAGAAGACTTAATATTGTTAAGTTGTCAATTCTCCCCAAATTGATTTATAGATGCAGTGCAATCCAATCAAAATTCTAGCAGAACATTTTGGTACTTACCAAAAGTCTTAGATTTTAAAATACATATGGAAATGCAAATAGCCAAAAATTTTGAAAAAGAATAAAACTGAAAGACTCACACCACATGATTTTAACACAATAAATATACAGTAATCATGAATGTGTGGTATTAGAGAAAAGACAAAGAAGTCAATGGAAGGGTACAGAAAGTCCAGAAATAGACCTACCCAAACATGGTCAATTTCTGACAAAGGGCAAAGGCAATTCAATGGAGAAAGGATAACCTTTTCAATGAATGGTGCTAGAACAACTGGATATCCATATGCAAAAAAAAAACAAAAACAAAACAAAACAAAAAAACACTGAACCTTGACACATACCTCAAATCTTTTATAAAAATTAGCTTAAATGACTAACAGACTTCAATATAAAACCTAAAACTATAAAACTTACAGAAGTAAACACAGGATAAAAATCTTTGTGACCTTTGGTTACTGAAAGAGTTCTTAGATATGACACCAAAAGCACTATCCCTAAAAGGAAAATGGGATAAACAGTTTTTGATAAATTAGAACTTCTGTGCAAGACACTGTTAAGACAATGAAGACAAGCCTTAAACTGGTAAAAAAATGTTTGCAAATCACATAGCTAAGAAAGTCATTAAGCTGAAGCCAATGTTAAAAGGCTACACACTCTAAGATTTCTTTTATATAACATTCTGGGCAAAATAAAATTATACAGATGGAGAAAAGATCAGAGGTCACCAGGGGCTGTTGTTCAGGGAAAGGATGGACTATAAAGGAGTGGGCAGCATAAAGGGATTTTCTTGGGGTGAAGGGACTGTTGTGTATCTTGATTGTAGTGTTGGTTATATGACTCTATACACTTGACAAAACTCACAGATTTGTCCACCAAAAAGTGTACTTAGCTATAAGTAAATTAAAAATAAATACAAATTTAAAAATATGCGTGATGAGCTAGGTAACATCTGATTTCACGTAGCATTATACATTAGAATCACTTAAAGGAATCTAACCTTTTAAACAAAAAATAATTTGGGGACCAAAGTCATTCAAATACTAGTAGCTCTACCTAATAAATGGTATCATCATAGGCAGACACAATTAAGTTAGTCAAGTCCAAACAAATCTAACAAATATGCACTAGCTGCAATCAAATGTGTATGTTTGTGTATGTGTGTATGTGGAGGGAGGTGGGGGAGATGGGGAGAGAAAGAACAGATTTGTACTTAACTACACCTTCATTGAATAGGAAGTAACTTCAATAGGAGAGTCATCAAATTTTTCTTTCATTCCATTCTGAACTGCTGAAAGCTATTTCAATTTGATTATAAACAAAACACTTATTCACTCTCTTCTGCCCAACTGCCTATAACTGCACTGAAAATATTCAGGGAACACAACAAATTATTTTCATTATTCTTCACAAAACTTCGCTGGTCTTTTTTCAATATAATCCCATAAATCTCTTCAGGGCTTTCATATGCTTTGCAAACAGCTTAGGAGGGGTAGGGTTTTCTTAGGATCACAAATATATTCTCCTTTTTCTTGCAGGTACTTAGTCTTAAAAGTTTTTAAATGACAATATAATCTATTAAAATTATAGCAAAAGGTTCCACTATAGCATTTTCACCACTAGACACATAATTCTAATCTTTATTTTATATTACTTACCCTTTGCCACAACCTAAGCTTCATAAATTTATGCCTATAACCTGTCAAACATCACTGCTGTTAAAACTGTGCAGTCCATTTGAAACACATTGAAAACTAGAATAATCTGCATGCTCTGAGTTATTTTGGTGAATCAGTATTAAGACATTTTAATGAACCATGCTATTTCTGTTCTCCTTTCCTACAATTTACAAACCACCCTCCCAATGATCTTTATATAACTGATCATAATTGTGTACTCGATCACCTATATTTCCATGTAAGGTTTTTAGGTTTTTGGGTTTTTTTTTTTTTTTTGTAAAGCAAGTGACAATCAACAAAAAAATAAATGTTATACATGCTTATAACACACACCAGCATCAGTTACGCACTTTAAAAAGCTTTGAAAGCCGCCAAATGAGTGTAAGAAGGCAAAAAAGGAAGCAGTCACTAATTTCAGAAAATCTGGGAAAAGCTACTATTATCAACAACAACAAGAAAATTTAAAAAAAAATAAACAAGTAAATAAAAAAAAACCAACTCAGGGGAGCTGCTGTGGCTCAGTGGTTGAGCAGAGGCTTTGCACATACCAGGTCCTGGGTTCAATTCCCAGCCCTGGTACCACCTCCCCCAAAAATCAAGTCCTCGAGTGTACCACACTACAAAGGCTTTTATAATTTGGTTCTCTTCCTCCACAATGTTTATAGCTAACAGGCTTAAACCCAAAGATTTGCTTCTATTGACATAACCTTGATTTTCATCTGCTGCAGCTATATTAAGGTTAACAGACCTCTTCCTATTATAGTATCTGTACTGTTATTTTTCACTTATTTTTATAAAGTTAAGTATAATATACTACAAAATAGTGGAACAACTCCACATTGTTATAAGGATAGCAACCTTGTAGAAACAAAATTCTGTTACCTAGGAGAAGTTAAAATGTTTGCTCATTAGTTTAGGTTAAAAATCTAGCATATAAATGGCAGGCTGGGGTGTCCCTAAAGTTAATGGATTGAATTGTGAAGTATACGAAAGTCAAATATGTGAATCTCAAGAACTACCTACTAAACCACAGCACTGATCAACTGAGTGAGACCACTGATCTATACTGAGTTCTTGAGTTTTGTAAAATAAAATGACTGTCAAGTCTTCAGGATTCTAGACAGGAACTGTTGCCAATTTTTGCCAGATTTTGTTCTTGCTATTCACTAAAGCAATAGTTAGTCCCCATAAAAGGCTCTTCTCCCCAAAATTTCAAATGTATAGGTATGGCAAAGTTGTGTGCCTATAAGCAGAAATCTGAACATATTTAGATTAATACTAAATTAACATAAGCAATCAAAAATCTCCATTCTACTTCCAGTCCCACTCACCCAAAATCAATGAGTGTCTACTAAATGAAAGGCATGGCCCTGACAGTATGAGAGAGATAATCAAACACAGTCTCTCAGCCTAAAGTTAACATAGCACAGCATTTTTTTTTTTACTAAAGCATAATTTGTTAATAAACTTAAAATAGACATTCCCAAACTTTTTTGAGTAAATGTGATTTGCATTATGAAAATTTTAATTCAGTTCAAACATGTAATAGACGTAGAAAACAGAGAGAGAATCCAACTTCTCAAGCATGTGGTAATGAAGCCTCAGCTACCTAAAATAGAAATAAACTGAAAAACAGCAGTCTTTCCTAATGAATAGTTTCTATTTCTAGGAAGCCAAAATAAGAATCACTACTGAAGGACTTGGTCATCCTATTTCCTTGGTGGAATTTCTAATATATACTGACTTTACAAAAAATGAGGGAGAGTTCATTTAAACAAAGTTCTAAGAAAAAAAGAGAAAGCAATTAGCAGGCTGAATGATTGGATTTAGCAAGTTTTGTGAAGTAGGTTTTTTCTTTAATTAATGACTTTAAACATGAAGGAAACTGAAGTGTTTCTCAACACTATTACACTGGCTTTTCTCTTATTTTGACATCTCATGCATGTTCCAAGAGTTGGATAGTTACTTGATTTGCTGTCTTCTCTCTGTGTTGTGTGAAATATATGACAATTAAAGCCCAATAGTTGTTTTTGGTTCGTTTTCTCCTCCTTTACAATGAATCCACTGGATATGAGAGAACTCTTCAAAGGAAACCTTTCCATACATGTTATAAGCAAATAACAAGAACGTGTATAGAGCTATAGAATAATCTTTGCTTACTAGTGCATGGATTGCCTAGGAACAAGAAGACTTCCTCCAAGAGTTGCATATCCAATATAAAATTATCTTAGAGATAACTGATAATGCTTAAGAATTTCAAACCTGCATAGAAAAGAAATAAAGGAAATATTAAGATGAATTTTTACAAGAATGTTTAAACCATTCAAGATGTTCCAATTGTATTAAGGATTTGTAAAATGTAACATTTATAAAATGATAATTAGCATCTATTGGGGGTCCAAGAGGGAATTTGTTCCTTCCTAGACCAGTACCAGTATTATTGTTGTACAGGGAGCAATCTGTGACAGTCACAATTTTATCATTAATGAAATTATTCTACCATATATCTAACCCACTTGTTATTTTTTTACTCATTCATCACTATTTACCATTAATTTTTCCAATGGCTAAAAGTAGATATTCATGATGATCATAATGGCCATTGAGAAGACAGATCAAAGAGAGATATAATTCATACAAAAACTCAATCTCAGCTACTGAAATGAAGAGGCAAAAATATATCCTCTCCAACTCAGGTATGCTGATACTTCTGGCTATGCTGAACAAATGCAAAGGCCAAGCACACAGACAAAGGGTTTAACAAATTTTCTCTAGGTATCAACAGCTTACCAAAAGCTCTTTTTACTTTTCTTGGGGACAAAATAAGAGGATCCTTTTTGCTAATTTTATCACGAAATCTTCAGAGTCCTTCTAAGGACTGTGGAATGTTCCTATTGGAAGTCATTTGCAACTCTCCTCACTCCCACTCCCTATTCTCCTGCCCTACTTTACTTTTCCCCTTTACACTATCAGCTCTAACATAGAACATTTCTTATTGATTTCTTTTGGTTATCGTCAGTCTCACCCCCAAAAGAATGCAGCCTCCATGAGGTCAGAGGTTTTTTGTCTGTTTCAATCACTGCTATACTCATTATCGCCTAGCAAACAGTAGACAATCAATGAATATTTTTTTGTTAAATCAATAAATGTTTTAAATGTTAAATCATTTAAGCAAAGCAATTTGACAAAATGGATGAGCATGTTTTCTGTGCTCTGCCTATGCTTTCATTTTTCTGCATTTTAAATGAAACAAAGCAATAGCTGCTCTAGTCTCACACTGTGTTTTTCCTGTAGGTAATCTCCAAATCTATGACTTTAGCTATATATGTACAATAATTAGAATATATATGAAAATTAACATTTCTGAATCAGATAAAAGCTCTGGACTCTAAACCTGCAGAGCCATCCACTTGATAATGTCTCCTTAGAAGCCTCAAAGGGGTACCTCTCACTAAGTCTAAAGCTTAATGCAGGTTCTCCCTGACCTATCTCACCTCCAGCCAAGCCTGGTCCTCTTTCTGTGTCTTCTAACTCATTAATAGCACCAGTAACCCAAAGCACAAAGCAGATATTTAAAAATCAAGGGTAGGAGACGTGGCTCAAGCAGTTGAGCACCCGCCTTTCACATGGGAGGCCCCAGGTTCAATTCCCGGTACCTCCTAAAGAAAACCAAACAGACAATGAGCGCAAACAACAAGCAAAAAGAATGAGTAAAAACAACAACGAGCAAACAGACAAGGGAGCCATCTTTGGGTGGGGGGCAGGAAGAAAAAAAAGAGTCAAGGGTGACACTTCTTTCTTCTTCAACTTCAAAAACCATTCTACCAAGTCCAATCAATGGGCAAAGAATAGTTTCTTCAACAAATAGTGCTGGGAAAACAGAATATCTACCTGCAAAAAAATAAACTAAAAGTGGAACCCTACCTCACACCATATACAAAAATTAACTCAAAATGGATCAATGACCTAAAAATAATGTCTAAAACTATAAAATTCTTGGAGAAATAATAGGAAATATCTTTAGCACCATGTATTAGGCAATGGATTTTTAGAGTACACTAAAAGCACAAGCAACAAAAGAAAAAATAGATAAATTGAACTTGATCAAAATTAAAAATGTTCATGCCTCAAAAGACATTATCAAGAGAATGAGGGGCCAGCCGTATAGCCCAGTGGATAAGGGTGCTGGTATACCACATGGGAGGCCTCGGGTTCGGTTCCCAGGGATCTCTCCTAGCGGGCAGACCGCCTTGAGAAGTGCAAGCCGCCATGGGCGGGCAGAGCCACCGTGGGCAGGGCAGAAAGCTGCCACGGACAGGGCAAAGCCACCATGGGAGGGGCAGGTCGCCCGCGAACGGAGCACAGCCAGCCACCCGTGAACTGAAGCGGAGCTGGCCGTGGATGGAAGCAGAAGCCGCCCACAAGCAGGGCAAAGCCGCCTGTGCAGTGACCGGTCTCGGCGCGT
>PVKH010033190.1:0-12049 GCA_004027955.1 Chaetophractus vellerosus | reverse complement strand
GTTCTTAGGTAGGGTCTGTGCTTCTTCCCCTCTCCCCTCTACTCTGCTTTACATCTCTGCTTTGTGGTGGTGGACAAGAGAGACTTTTCTGCACTTCCCTCAAGCAATAGCAGACTTTTTTTTTTTTTAAAGATTTATTTATTTTATTACATATCTCCCCTTCCCCCCGCTGCGGCGACGCGCCGAGACTGGTCACTGCGCAGGCGCGGCTTTCCCCGCTTGTGGGCAGTCTCTGCGTCCGTTCACGGCCGGCGCTTGCTTCACTTTGGGGGTGGCTGGCTGCGCTCCATCCGTGGGCAACCTGCCCTGCCCGTGGCGGCTCTTGCCCTGTCCGTGGCAGCTTCCTGCCCTGCCCATGGCGGCTCCGGCCCGCCCATGGTGGCTTGCCATTCTCAAGGCGGTCTGCCCGCTAGGAGAGGTCCCCGGGAATCGAACCCGGGGCCTCCCATGTGGTATGCCGGCACCCTATCCACTGGGCTATCAAGCCGGCCCAATAGCAGACTTTTTAAAAAATTGTTTTGATGCAGGATCTGAGACCTAAGAGATTTTCTTGTCCCTCCCTTGGGCAAATAGCTTTTGCTTCTACCTTTCTCCCAGGAGTACTGGTCTTTGTCTGTTTTTTGGGGGGTGGGGGGACAAGATGAAGTGTTTCCTAACCCTCCCCCAGAGGCAGGCATGTTTTATTTGTACTCCTTTACCATTGTCCCTGGACTCGGGGGGTGTTTGTGTCCCCTATCTCAGCAGCTAAAGAATTTTGCTTCAAATGAAAGAAGGATTCACAGAAGTGAATAGGGTTTCATGCCCACCAATCAATAACAGCCAGTCATCTACATGTCCTGTTACTGAGAGGGAGTCTCCCGCTTCTGCCCCAAGTCTTTCTCCTAAGAATCCAGTTGAGCTGTGTGGATATCTTAGGAGTGAGTACAAACTCCCTTTGCTTCTGGGACACCCAGTTATTCTGATCTGATACTCCAGTTCACACTTGGCCTTTAAGAATTAATTACAATTTTAGATGATTCCTTCTTATTCATTTTTATGGCAGGCTCTTCCTCCTGCGCTCCATCAAAAGTGAAATGCTTTGTATGTCCTGTTTCTTCTCAGAGGAAATTGTCATTCATTGAAGTTCCCTTGCTTGCTTTGCGACCTCAACTTATGGGAATAGGTTCAAGAAAAGTTATGGTTTTTAAATTATCCTTTTTTTCTTTCTCATTGTGGAAGGGTAGCAACGTTTGTAGCCTCCATCATAGGTGGAAGCATAACTCCCAATATCTGTAGTTTTGCATGCCTACTTATTATTTTATTTAATGATGATAATTTATTGTTATCTTCCTCCAGAGAGAATATATTTTTGCTTCTGGTGGACATCAGGGTGGAGATTACCTTAATCTAATCATAGAGTGGATTTATTTGAAGCTGGCCCTCAGTCTTTGAGAGGGATAGTCTGTTTACATTTCATTCTTATTTTTAGAGGGTATAGACCTAAGATAGTCATTGCTGAAAGGACACCTTTATTAGGACACTTTCTCTTTGGCAGCATTTGAACTCCAGGTTTTGTCCTGCCTACCCTATCAGATTGCCAAGACCTCTTGTTAGCTTCTTAGTATTTCACCTACTATTTTAAACAGGTAAATTTCTTTGGGAAAAAGCAACCCCCCAAAAAAATGTCTGGTATGGCTCTCTGGACTTCCCTTGTCTCTGGGACCTTGGCCTGAGGTTTTTCATATCTTTGTCCAGCTTTTATAGTTGTCCTCAGTGGAAGGATTGGATATATGTAAGCCTGTCTGACATTACTGGAAGCCAAGGTCTTATAAGTAAATTTTTAAAAATTCTTTAAAATTCAGAATCATTCTGACAACTCTCTATCTGCTCTCTAACTCAGATTTTCTTCTCACATTTTAATGTAGGTTTTTAACCTACTTAGGATGGACAACCCCTAAAAATTGTAGTGATATAATTCTTTTGATATCTGAGTTTCACTAATTCTGCTTCCTCAAAAGGAGCATCTATTCATAGTAGGAATAAGTCTGTAGGTGCAATTTTAACCAAATAAAGTACTGTGAGGCCCAGCTCTCAAGCTGAGAAGCTGGTTATATATTCCTGTCGTCAACAACCAACTGTAAAAATGGAAGTTAAATTGAAGATGTAGAGCAGGCAGTCCCTGTCCTAGAACTGAAAGTACTGAAAGTACTCTGGTTATCATTTTGTGTGAACTCAATAATCTGTGTATTTACTTATTTTGGGCTAAAATCCTAAGCAGAGTAAAATGACTTTTGTGTGTGTGTGTGCCTATTCTCTAAAGCTTGGTCTCTATTATGTCTGCTTTAATTTTACCTTAAATTTTTCCTTCCAGTTTTACTTTCTTTGGACCATGATATTGGCTTTATCCTCTGGATTTTTGGTATCTGCAGGCTATCCTTTTTCCCCCTACTAGATTCCTCCATTGTAAGCCATTTCTCCTTACCTGTTGTACCATCTACAGCTCTTAGACTCTCTTACCAAATCAAATTTGCAGGATTTTTTGGTTTGTTTTTTGTTTTTACCCTTTTAACAATTTCTTAACTAATTTGTCTAACCACTTCCATACAAGGAATTGGAAAGTAACCCCGTTTTTCTTGTTGGTGAGCATATTACCTGTCACTTGGAGACATTCCTTTAGATCCTTTCCATGTTTCAGTAACATGTGCCTTAAATTCAGTAATATGTGTCTTCAATTCACATGATTTGCCACTAGATGACAAACTTTCTCATCATTGCAGTGTCAATTCACTCAACAAGCATTTTGTGCCTTCCATGCAAAGATGAATAAGGCATGGTCCTTTGCCTTGGGAAACTCACAATTTATATCTTAATAGATAATCACATCCAGTGCATACACATGTAGATATACAGACAAATGGACAACGGATTTGGATGATTTGGGAAAAGCTTCTAGAAGAGGGATATTTAATTTGAATCTTGAAAAAATGGAAGAGCTCATTATTCAGAGATAAAGGTGAAGGGGAAGGACACCCCAGGCAAAAAGCACTGAAATCTTCAAGACATAAAATTGTCAATATATATAACAGGTTTGGGAATTGCAGTGAAAGCCGGGGACCAACAACTAATATATTTCATTAGTTTGTATAAGACATGATGAGGGCTTTACCTTAAAGTAATGGCATTAGGTATGAAAAGAAAGAGGGCTTTTCAAAGAAACATTTTAATTGTAGTTTGGTAAGACCTGGGAATCAGATGTAGTAGGAGCGGGACGGGAATTTGATAAAAGAATCTAGGATGCCTTGATTTTCAACTTGGATTACTGTCTCAAGTTTAATGATAGTCACTGAAATGAAGAATGCAGAAGAAAGTAAAGAATGTTCGGGGGTGGTAGAAAGGTAAATCTCACACTTGAAAGAGATAAACTAGACGTTAAACATGTTAATATTGAGAGTGCCAGGTGAAAGCCTAAGGAACTTGGCATGAGAAGAAGTATGTGTAAGTGTACTAAGAGTTAAACTAGAATCACTGAAACAGTAAAGGTAATTCGTTGTTGTGCCAGGTCTAGGTAGAAGAAAAGGTGGAGTAAAAAAGTTAAGGCAGGACATCGCCAAAGAATTGCAACTCAAAGTAGAATAAGCAGTAATAAATCAAGAGAGAGAACAATGAAGGGAGTGCATGCAAGAAAGTCGGATAAGTCAAATTCTGAGCAGAGAGGCAAGAACAAAGAAGGGCAGGGCAGAATGACTGTGATCAAGATTCAAAGAAGTCCTCAGGATGTAAGTAAGTTAAGAAAGAGATTATGTCACTTCTGGAGTTTCTGTGTAAACTAGATTTCAATTCCCAAACATTTTGATTTGAGGCTTCAAGCAGACTCAATTGTAAATACTTTTTGAGTAGAAATAGAGCTGTTCCCAACTGGCTACAGTTATAAGCATATGTTTTACAAGTGTATCTTTCTATGCCCAAAGAGAGGCTATCTTGCTTTTTTGGATATGAGGCATGAAACAACTGATTTACTCAAATTTCTCATTCATTCTCTACCTCTCCCCTTCCCTTGCTCCCTTTCTCTCTTCTACCCTCCTTCCTCCTCTGAAGTATAAGGGTTCCGTGAGTTTGGTCAGGATTATATCTCTTGGGACCGGTTAAATGTTGGATGAAGCACCTAAAAGTTACAGAGGATATTTTGAAGTCCAAATAGTAATCTCATATTTACTATGGCTAGTAAATAACTCCTTCAGGAAGTTAGTACAACTAAATGAGACCTAATTCATGTGATTTTGATTATGTGTTTAACATAATAGCTGTGTGTTAAGAGATGCGGTTTCTTTAACTTTTTGAGGCAGTTAGGTAATTAGCAATCCGCTAACTGTAAGATGATTTAACTCTCAAATACGGAACTGGAAGCAAGTAGAAATCTAGGATTGACCTTGCCAATGCACTTATTTTAAGCTAGAAGCCTTCCAGCTCTATATCCAACTCCTGAGGTTAAAATGGAACTAATTTTCTGCTGCTTCTTTGGTGATTATAACTTTTACAAATCATTTGCCTATTTCTTACCAAAGTTAAGTCTAAGCTGTTTTCAAGAATGTAAACTGTAAACCTGATAAACTATTTGGTATGGCATTCTTTGGTACTACACAGCAACATGATTATTAATTTTTTACTTGAATATGGGCCTACATTTTCTCATTTAGTATTCTTTTCACAGATACTGGTATTCGTAAATGTTTAAAACTGTTTCAGTTAAAATGCTTGTGCCCTTCCAGTGCCTTGTACTAAACATTTTGCAAAGCAGATTTTGATAAAGCTTGTTTAGTTGAACCACACTGTTGTTACTTTAGGTGCTGACTATTCTGATGGGAGTTTCCAATTGCCTTGATTAAAGTAGAAACATTCTATGGCTTGGATGGCTTACATTTCAAATTGGTTTGAGCAAGATGATTGGTATGAAGGACTACAAAGAGTAAGATTCATTTATGTTGTAATTATGTATTTCTGTGATTTTTTTCTGCTTTGCTTCCCATGCAGCTGTATTTCTTTATCATGTGTATTGTGAACATTTTTGTATTGCAAAATCAGAGTACATAAGACATTTATTTGATAGATTATGCATAGGTAAGATTAAAATATATAAAGATATTTAAAATTATGCATCAAAAATTTGTTTTTGGTTTTCTGATTTCACATAAATTCTTTGTAATATTTTCAGATTGTCTTTAGGCAATAGAATTTTATGTAATGAGATTAATGCATGAAAATAGCAAAATTTCAAGAAAGTCATTTCATGTGGAGAAAAACGTTTAATGAAATCGAAGATAAGTGTAATATTGTCTATTATAAAAATACTTTAAAAGAAGAGAAAAAATTTTATGCAGGAGTACCATGTTGTTGCACACGGTAAATTTTTAGGTTATTAATCATGTTTCAAAATGATTTGCATTGTTACTATGGCAACTTTTGCTTAGTACTTTAAAAATAGCTATTCTAATCTATTACTGCAATGATAGGAAAAATGCCATTTAAAAAGGCACCTTATCAAAATGTATTTTATGTAGAGCAATGCATAATTTCTTTTTGATTATTTTCACCTTTGCAATGGATGATTTCTTAATTATTTAAATGATGGTAATTGGTTAATTTTTCTTTTCATTAAGAGTATTAAAAAAAGAGCCAGAATGTATTCATGAAGTTTCACCAGATTTTTTTTCCCCATTGTTGTTCAGGGGCTTATGTTGCTAGAGATATGCAGCAATGAATTTTTCTTCTTCTTTGCTTCCTTAGGTTCCTATTTTAATCATGTCAGTCAAAGACATTTTCCCAGTATCTGTCTCCATTTTAAATCCTCAGAGTTTAAAACCACTTGGACTTTTCTTCATAATCTCTTTCTTTCTTTCTTTTTCTTCTTTTTAAATCTTACTAGCATGTCTGTGGCAAATAAATATCTGATTCTGGAGAATGGTCCTTACACTGTGGATCCTAAAGTATCCTGCAGGAAAGAGGTGGGAATTGGTGGGTAGCTTTCCATCCTGAATTCCAGCCTCATCCATAAATGATGGAAATATTTCAAATTATGGGATTCATAGTAGCTCTCCAAAAAGACACACATTCACAAGCATGCACACACGCTACCCTTCCAGCAGCCTTTGTTTGTATCACGTGTGCATTTTAAACCTCATAACAAGTACATTTCTGATGTTTTGAAACAAGTGTTTTTTTCAAATATAGCCGATATATTTCTCTATGTGGGGGTCAGAAATGATAGTCTGCTTGATAGGAGTTGGGGGACTGATTTTAAGAAGACTGTTGTATATTTCTTTAAGGATGGCATATTTCTTTAAGGATGGCAGCTCATGGAGATTATGAGGATTCAAATGCTTTCCCCAACCCAAGCTGCTCTTTAATACCACCACTGGGCTTCCTCAGTGGATTTCAGGTTCAGAGACACATTAAAAAAGTAACTGTTCATATTTAGAGAAATAGTCTGATCTTACAATACCCATGCCATCTTTATGAGTTTGAACTCTTCCTGGCCTGTCTTGATTAGTTCTTTCTTATACATACTTAGATGAACAGGAATTTCATATTCTAAGTAAAGAAAAATTGGCACATGAATATTGACTTTAATTTCCTCTGAAAATCTAGCCTATTATTTTTCAGGTTATGTTTGTATGCATATGTATGTAACTATATAATCAGCATTCATACAACAGATTTTTAAGTAGCTCTATTTAAAAAAATATTCATAGGGAGAGATTAGTTGGGTTTTTTTTTGTTTGTTTAAACAGTAATTTAGAAGTATAGTGTTTGAAAAAAATAACATACAAGTGTGAATTTCATCCTTTAGCATTGAATTGGCATTTTCACTTTGATATAATTATCTGTGGCATATGAATGTATTTATGTACGCACGTATATATGAACTTGATTTTAACTTAGTTTTCTAGTTTTATTTTTGTCAGTCTTAGAACTCTAGATTAGCTTTATTTTAAAGTTCATCATGATTATTTCATCTTAATACCCTTGCATATTTAAAAGTGAGCTTTATTGCCCATGCAAATCTAATGTAGACATACTCTTACCACATGTTTTTACATTTCATTCACTTACTGTGCAGAGCATCTTTACCACATATTCTCTACTAGACCTAAGATTAAATTTAATGTAATTATAAGTTGCATGCATGTGTGTGAATGTGTGTGTGTATTTCTAAAGTAAGGATAATGAAAGTGGGCGTAGTATTTATCAGAAATATATAATTTCCTGTCACATACAATTAGAATATGTTTATTTAGCCATATGCATGATAAATTTTGTAGGATTTATATTTGAAATATAAATATATATTTTAAAAAGGACCTTCAGTTGAATGTTTTCTAATTTCAGTAATGCAGAATCACTAATTGTATAACCATTTGTGCTGAATACCAATGTAACAAAAGCTTCTAGAAATTTCTTTTCATCTCCTTGGCAACTATAGATCTCACTTAATAAAGGTTACTAAAGTATTGAGTATATTTACCAATGTTTTTGAAAAAATAATCTATAAGTTACAAAAACTTGCAGGAGTTTATACACATATTTCAGATTTTAAAATGCAATTACATTTATATATCTAATGATGCACAATATCTTTTTTATGTTTCATTCAAAAATAACAGATTTTTTGATAAACTGCCATTTTGTTTTGTCCTATTTATTGTTTTAATGACTTGATTGGCCTATATATTCAATCCTGAATTTTGAAAGAATTTAAGTTGTTGAAATGTAAGACTTGTAAAAAGCTATTTAGGAACAAGGTCTTATCGAATTATGTGTCACTACAGAATGTTTATATTATCTAAATTTTGAAACGAAATAATAAATCAAGTTGTACTGAAAATTAAAGTAAAAATGTATTGGCATAATTTTAGAAATTATTTATTTATTTTAAATAAATGTTAGCAGAAAATGAAAATAATAAAGATGACTCTGCTTTACATGTTTAAATATTTTTCCCTAATTATAAAGTTTATTATCCAAATATAAATTCAGAATTTGGTTAAACAGAAATCGGAAGGCATTTTTACTCACAAATATTATAAGTAGTGATTATTCCCCAGGATAACCTACGAAAGCCTAATTTATTCACATTGAGGCTGAAATAATATATATTTTTAGTGGAAAACTATTTCTGCAATATTACTAATTGAAAAAAGGTATGAAACTTTTTATTTATCCTGAATGCTAGTACCTGCAAAAAATATAGGTTTTATTAGAAGAAGAAGAAAGGAGGTTTTTTTTAGGAGTTTCTGAATATTTGTAAGCATTCAAAGACTGATAGAACTATTTCTTCATTATGTTGATTTCCACTTCAAATAAATTTCCTTTTTGTAACTCTATCACTAGTTGTACTCAGATAAATGAGTTTATTTGGATGAAGACATAAAGAAGAGGAGAAAAAAGTAAAAAGGAAGAAAGAAGATAAAGTAGATCCAGAAATGAAAATATGAAATAGAAAAGATAGAAGAAAGTAGTCTTGAAAATAAATGTAGGGGAGTGGTTGTGACTCAAGCAGTTGAGTGCCTGCTTCCATATGGAGATCCTGGGTTTGGTTCCTGGTGCCTTCTAAAAAACAACAACCAAAAAACCCCCCAAAACAAAAACAAAAAATAAATGAAAATAAATGTGGGTTAATTCTCCATTGGAGAAACATTAGAATTTACTAATCACTGGGAATTTTAAAAAATAGAAAGATGAGGTTATGATCAATACATGATCCCACAAGACAACAACTACAAGACATAAGACAGCAACTACAACAATAATATATCTGCTTTAGTCAGCAGTTATACTCTCCCCTTATTTTTGGTCATTTTTCAATCTTGTGTGATTTGAGATGATGTCTACCCTGACTTCTTCAGGCCAAGAAGGGGCAGAGGAATGGAATTGTTTTGCTTGCAGTTGAGGATACTTCTTCCTTTTGAGCTGGGGCTGGCCCATCATCATCATTTGGTTAGCTATCCAGGGGGCAGGCCTGAGAAACTGGAGAGTAGGAGTTGGCCACATATCTTTTGGCTTTCAGGGATCTACTGGCATAAGAACAATCCAAAGGCTTTAAGTCTCTGAGAAATATACTTAATGAGTAAATTGAAAATTATAGGTTCAAATAAAAGAAGTAGAAGGATCACAATTAGGAGAATTTATTCCTAAGTATAACCATGTTATATTGGGGAAAGAGCCTTTCATATATTCCCAGATAGAGCCTGCATAGGGATTATTGATTTCATGTGGCCTTTTGGCTTACCTGTGGTATCCAGATGTCCCTAGGGCCCTCAGGAGCACTTTTGTTTGTGGCTTTGTTTACTGTGGCAGTTCGTAAAGTCTGGGTGAGACCTGCATAAGTGTAACCTACAGAATGACCTCCCAACTTGCTTTGAAATCTCTTAGCCATAAAAACTTTATTTTATTTAATAGTTCCCCCTTTTGATCAAGGTCTTTCTTCAAATGCATTACTAATTAATGCTTGGTAATAATCCCTTGGTGCCAGGGAGGCCCATCCCTGTGGGTAATGTCCCATCTTGGGGGAAATGTAGTAAGTTTATTTGCAGTGTTTGGTTTAGAGCGAGGCTACCTTTGAGTAATAAGGAAGTTTTCAGGAGGCAACTCTTAGGTAATAGTTATTATTAATTATAATTGTGAGTACATTTTGAATAGATTGTATAAGGCATGGAACTGTATTACACAGATAAATGTGGTGGAAGATGGACTGTGGTTAACAGTATAAATATGAGTGAGATCTCTCATGAACTATAACCAATGGACAATAATAAAACATGATGTTAATAATAGGAGGGTATTGGAAAAAATATACCAAATGTGAGCTATTGACAACAGTTAGAGGTAATAGTCTGAAGATGTTTTTCCAAATCTGTAATGAATATTCCACAACTATGTAAGGTATTAGTAGAGTATTGATGTGTGGGAATTCTGCACATTATGCATCATTGTTTTGTAAAGTCACAATTTCTCTAATAAAAAATAAAATAAAAATTAATAAATAAATAAAGTAAAAAAAATTATAATTGGGCTTAGTTTCATTATTACAGGAATAAGGTTTATAAGTATAATCATTGAGATCAAAGTCTTGGCTTATTAGCCTATTTTACTTTATTTGGCAAGGCTTATATATTCCCGAGATTCTGGCCATCAAATTTGGAAAAGTAGTAGAACTTCTCCAGGAGGGAAGTTTAAAATTTTGTTAACTACTGTGTAGGCCTCTATCTATCCAGAAAACATACCTATGATGACAATGCTACATTTATATCCCATAGCAGTATGTAGCTATATAGCTTTCAAGCTGTTTAAAAGACCCTGACAGTCTAGACCCCTGACCATGTAAAACAGGGAAATTTGGTTGTTTCTTGACATACAACATTTTTATAATAATAAATATGCAATCCCCTCCTCCCTTGTTGACTCTTAACATTGGTGTGGTACCCCTGTTACATTTTATGTAGGAATATTAAAATGTTATTGTTAACTGTGGTTCATGTTTTGCTTTAGTTGCCCTTTTCCCCATATACTACCCTGTTATTAGCACCATATACTTTTGTGTTAGAACCTGAAAGAACATTCTTATATTTATATTATTAGCCCTGGTCCTCACCCACCACAGGGTTCACTGTGTTATATAATCCCGTGTTTTATCCTCTAGCTTTCCTTCTGTTAATATATATGACCCAAAACCTGCCCCTTCAACCACACTCACACACACACCTAAGAGCTGCCATCTACACTCACAATATGGCACTACCATCACCTCTGTCCACCCCCAAGCCAGTACAATCAACCTAATTATAAATTCTTCACAGATTAGGCATCACCTTCCCATTGTCTACCCCCATTCTAGCTCCTGGTAACCTATCTTCTAGATTCTACCTCTATAAGTTTGGTTATTATTATTAGTTCATATTAAGGACCATCCACATTGTCACATGCATCAGTATTTCATTCTTTCTTTAGCTGAGTAATATTCCATCATAGGTATATAACACATTTTGTTTGTCCATGTCCATTCTTCTGTTGAGGGACATTTGGGTTGCTTCCAACTTTTAGCAATTGTAAATAGTACTGCTATGAACATTGGTGTGCAAATGTCTGCTCACGTCCCTGCTTTCAGTTCTTCTGGGTATGTACCCAGTAGCAGGATTGCAGCTCAAATGGCATTTCCATATTTAGCTTCCTAAGCAACCACCACACTGCCTTCCAAAGTAGCTGCACCATTCTACATTCCCACTAATATGGACGGAGTGTTCCTATTTCTCCATATCCTGTCCAACACTTGTAGTTTTATATTAGTGGCCATTCTAGTAAATGATAGCTCTTGTGGTTTTGATTTGCAGTTCCCTAATAGCTAGTGATATTGAGCCTCTTTTCATGTGCTTTTTAGCTATTTGTATTTCCTCTTTGGAAAAATGTCTGTTCAAATCCTTTGCCTATTTCTTTAAATTGTGTTGTTTGTCTTTTTATTGTTGCGTTATAGAATCTCTTTATATATGCTGGATATTAGACCCTTACCAGATATATTGTTTCCCAATATTTTCACCCATTAAATAGGCTACCTTTTCAATTTCTTGACAAAGTACTGTGAAGCACAAAAGCTTTAAATTTGAGGAGGTCCTATTTATCTAATTTTTCCTTTTTTGCTTGTGTTTTGGGTGTAAAATTTATGAAACTTTTACCTCCCACAAGATCTTGAAGATGCTTCCCTATATTTTCTTTTAAGAGTTTTATGGTCCTGGTTCTTATATTTAGTTCTTTGTTCCATTTTTGAGTTTATTTTATTCCATAATGTTTTAAATTTGGATTTGTTGCCTTTGAGTGAATTGTCAGTATCTAAAGATTGTTATATTTTATGTAAAAATCTGGATGTTTTGATTTCTATGGAAGTTTCATAAATCTGACAATATAGGCTGGCCATCTCCAGGGGCCCTAAAGCCCATTAGATTACATATATGCACTTTCTATTTCACCATAGTGCCTGTCACTCTTTGTGGGCTTCTGAACTCAGTGGGCAAGTGTCAGTTATCAT
>PVKH010033189.1:0-12053 GCA_004027955.1 Chaetophractus vellerosus | reverse complement strand
GCTCTGGGCAGTTTCATGGGGCAGGCTTCTGGCCATGGTTGGCTGGTTCTCAGAATGAACCGTTGGGGGGGACGCGGTGCCCCTTACTGTTCACTTAAACTTGGTGTCAGCCACAGTGGAAAGGAGAGAAGCCTGACTGAAATGTGTCAGTCAGAGTCTGTGGGTAATTGTGGGACAGTTGTGAGGAGCTGGTGAGTAGCAAGCCCTGAGGTCAGGAGGGAATGGGGGAGAGACAAGTGGGCAGTGCCAAGCTAGAGTCTGGGGTCTGTCAACGGTTGCCCACCTACCCCAACACCCGGAAAACTGGGGATCTGAGTGAGCATCTCAGGAAGATCAAGTCTGCGTGTGGGCTGTGCATTATTTCCCTGCGCTAGCGGAGGGTGCTCCTAAAGGATATTAGGAGAATGAGACCAATGATAGTAGGTTTCTGACTGCTTTCACCTGCCTTTTGAAATCCCACTCACCTTAAAAAAAAACACACACAAAAAAAAAAGAAAAAAGAAAAAAATGTACTACTGGGTAGGAACTGTTTTTATGGTTATGTTGCCTCCAGGAAAAATTTACCTTTCACCCCTCGTACAGGACCCCCAGATTTTGTCTGTAAAGAGATAGAGAGCGAATGTTTTCAGATTTGTCCACCACTTGGTTGCTGTTCCAGGTATTCAACTCTGCAGTTGTAGAACAATAGCAGCCATATAAGCAAAATGTAAACAAATGGGCCTTGTGTTCTAGCCAAACTTTAATTAGGGTCACTGAAATTTGAATTTCATATGTCATAAAATAGCATTAATTTTTTTTTTATGCTATTTCAACTGTTTAAGAATACAATAACCCTCTTAGGGGCTGTAAAAAAGAAAGAAAAAAAAAGCAGCCAGTGGGATTGGGCCCGCTGGCAGCCGCTTGTCAACCCCTGATCCCTGCCCCAGTCTAGAGGTTTCTCACGAGTGAACTTCCCCCTCAAGGCCATCTCTTCCCATTTAATACATTCTAGATGGCACTAGGACACACCAAGCACTTTAAAGTTGCTTGGTAGATAAAATCTCATTTAATCCTCTCAAAAGTCCCACGAGGTAAGAAGTATCAACTATATTTTAGGGATAAGCACAAATAAACAAAAACTTAACCACGTTGGCACTCATAGTAGCAAATACAAGATTAAACATTATTCTGGCTGTTGGATCCATAGTTTTGATTCTTCCTTAGGTGCCACACTGTCTCCATTTTCTGTTCCTTGCTTGAATCAGTCTCTTAGTTCCATCACTTAATGTATAAAGGACTATGTCAAATGCCTTCAGTGCAAAAAGAGATCATGAAGCACATGTATATATGCAAATGGTGTCATTTAGTAGCAGCCATTACTGATATTTTCCATTATTTCTAACACCTTGCACTACATGATTGCTTTTTTAGTGGGTTAATGAAAGTGTTTCATTAGTTTTGAAATTAATATGTCTAATGACAGAGAATTCACATAATTATACCTAGAGAAGATGAAACTTTGGTTTTTTAATCAGACATTCCAAGTAAAATGATGATTCATTCACCAGGTTTTATGCCTCCTGAAGGCAGTCTGTCAATTAATCACTTCTTTATCCATCATGATATTCATATAATGCCTTACCTATAGCAAAATGTGCAATAAAAGTTAGTGCAAATATTGCTTTAGTTCCTTCTTTCCCAAGAAGTGGGTATAGAGAATTGTTTAGAAATTGTATGTAATTACCATTTGTCTTCCTGTTTATCCAAGTTTTAATTTAAAGAGAGAGAAGAAATGTTGCTAAGCCATTTTTGGAGCCTGTATTGGAAAGGAGAAAGCATTTTCAAAGCTCAACAATTGTTGAGTCATAATTAAAATGTTAGTAAAAACAGAGGTTTTGCTTTCTCTTTAGGGTTCGTTGCACACCTGAGAGAGAGATGAAACATGCCCTGCCCCTCGTTCTCTCCCCTGCCGATAAACTGTCTTCAGGTGGTTTGGGCCAGAGGGTGTCTTACTGCTCAGAGTCATGTGATTATCACGCTCTAATAAACATGAGCCAGGCTCATTCCAATTCCATTTGCACAGGAATCTCTGGAACTCATCTGAGAAACTGGGCCACTGGGTCTCTGACTCCATTAGGCTTCTTTGATAAATATCGGCAGGCTTTGATGACTCAGTGAATAAAATGTTCAGTTCCAGGGCACCTAGAGTGTGCCTTCCTCCTAAGCTCCTTCCTGCAGTTGTTGGGGGAGAAAAGAGGGTTAAAGATGGCACTTAGTTTTTGTTTGTTTGTTTGTTTGTTTGTTTGTTGGAGGGGGAGCCCATTTTAAGAGGATTCTATTTACTTGCAGCCTTGGGTGTTACCATTTGGGGCTCTTAATACACAATTTATTAAAAAGATCTGTGTTTTTCATTGTCAAAAGCTGGCAAAAGGAATGTTTTTGTTGTGATATGATGAAGTATCATTTTCTTGATTAGAAATTAGCTTAAAATTCCTCTTGTTATTTAAATTATCTAGTCAGTCATGTTTAAAAGTCAAATCTTATCTTTATCTACAAAACACTTGATATTACAAAGATAAGAACATTCACCATGGAGTAAGATTTAATTTATTTTTGTTCACTGAACTTTTGCATTTAAAACCTATTAACTAGAAGAAAATGGATATTTATCATGTTTTCCTTTCCCAGCCAAGAGTCCTGACAGATTGAGAAGGCAAGTTATGATTAAAAAATTAAAAAAAGAAGAAAACTCAGACTGTATAGCAGAAGATGAGATGCATTTTGTCTCTTTAACAATGTGGACTCAAATGCAAGATTCACACACTGCTGTGGCTGATTGGAGCCATGTCCAGTATACCACACTGTCTCTACTTCTCATCCCTTGCTTGACCCAGTCGTCTGACCCCATTACAAATTGAACGTAGGACAGCTTCGGGCAGATCATTTCAACAGTCAGTGCCTCTGTTTCCTCACTGGTAACAGGGGATTATAGTAAATTCCCCTTAATGCAGTTTTTGTGAGGGTTAAATGAACTATAACATGGTTTAATACATGCTGCTAATGGATGCAAATGTCAGGACCAGGAAAACATCTCCAAGCCAGCAGATAACTTCACACAAGTTTGCCTGCCTGATATTATAATGCATTATTATCTAATAATTTAATATTTATTAGCCTTGATACCCCAATAGAGCTGAAAATTTACTGAGGGAAGGAATAGTTTCTTCCTTCTATAGCACTTAAATCAGTAAGAGACCAGACAGAACATAAATATTCGATAAATATTTAAAATGTTATTATAGTGACACCAAATAAAATACTTTAACTTTATTCTAAGACTATTGGGAAAGAGAAATTGTAACCTCACTGTCATGTACAACAAAAGTTTCTCTTTCGGTGTCAGTTCATTCTCAACAAAATGAAGCATCTGACATTAAAAATTCAGAGAGGCTAAGTCACTATAGGTCCTAAATACATCAAATGTAAGCAGTAGGTACAATAAAATGTGTGGATTCTCTCAGCTATGAAGTGCTATGAACATGCATATAATACTAGCAATTTGCTAAGGAGTTTGCCTCATAAGACAGCTAACAGCTAGAGATGCTTCGTGTTTCC
Organism: Chaetophractus vellerosus; assembly: GCA_004027955.1. Classification (NCBI taxonomy): domain Eukaryota; kingdom Metazoa; phylum Chordata; class Mammalia; order Cingulata; family Chlamyphoridae; genus Chaetophractus; species Chaetophractus vellerosus. The sequence continues at coordinate 8,459 of PVKH010033189.1, read as the reverse complement.
AGAGAGTTGAGAGAATGTATTCATTGACAACAAAAAACTACAGACATCCTTTGCAGCATGTTGCTTAACTTTAGTAAATTATTCCTCCCTGATCTATCCTCCTTTATTTAAATGTCTTTGCGGCAATAGGCAGCATCCGCTAAATGTTGTGGTTTTTGTTTTTGTCTATGTTTATACAATGGATTAAAAAATGTCATAAAATATGGACCAAACTCTGTATTCTCTCCTTTCAACTTAAATATGAAGTTGAGGGTGGTAACAGATTGTTCTATTTTTTTAAAGAGTATTTTAATATTTAATATGTCATTTTATACTTTTTAAAAACCTTGGTATTATTCCCCCTAAACAGCTGTGGACACTATGGCTAGAGATCTTGTATCACTGGTTTAAAATTAATATATCTTGTTTTCAGCAATAGAAAATTGGAAGCCAGATTCTTGATTATGTTTCTATATTTCCAGTGTTACTTCCAATTTATTTGTTACCTGCTTAGGAAAAAAAAAACTGCGGAAAAGCTGAAAATATGTTTGAGATTCTGGGAGGAGAGCTATCACTGAATTCTAAGTTCTCAGTAATTTGCTATCAAATGATGCACAAAACACTCAGAAAACACTTTACACAGTGTCTCCTTTGCTAAGTTAGATGATGAGTTTGAGATGACAATGTGCTACGATAAGTCAGAAAATCTATATACCTTTGGTTCGTAACTTGCTTCTGACATTCTGTCATTTCTAGCTTCAGAGAGAAGAATATAAAAACGGAGATTCCCTCCACAAAGGTTTTAATAGTTCAGGGCCATCGCTCTGAAACTCTGCTCAGTGCCTAGTTTCCTATGTCTGTGAGAATACTGGATTGATGGGAACTGGAATAGCATGCAATATCTTTATGACAAAATAAAGGATGTCAACTGCCTTGCAAGGTGAAGAGAGGAAAGAGAACAAGGACATCACAGGGCACACTGTGAAATATACAGCATTAGCCATGATTGCTTAGAGGCAGACGCAGAAGAGAGGCCAGCTGGTGCTTTGTAATTCAACAATTTTGAGCAAAAAATGTTATGGAGAATGGGAAGCAGATTTGCAGAACCATAACCACTGGCTAGCCTTGCAAGCACCAGTCACAGCTGACAGTTTGGATGAGTTTATGGGTCTTAAAGCCATGCAGCATTGTTAGAATGTTTATTTCCAAAATAAAGAGAAAGTAGCACAGAAATGAGCTATGTTAGAGGTGAGAGCAGCCCAGAGACCAAGTGGACCAAATGGTTCACATATATTTATGATGAAACAGAAACCCTGGAAAGCTACTTAGCTTGCCTTAGGAGATGTGGTGAGTTCCTAGCAAAAACAGGAAATGCGATCTGTCTACTGAGATTCTGACTACAATTATCACAGTTGGGATTTGATACAGTATTGCCATCCTTTTTAAGGGCTGTTGCTTTTAAATTACAAATGGGTTTAAAGGGAATCATAAGCCCTCCACAAAATAATGGTAAGATGTCGAGAAGTCATTCCAAAAATGCAGTAGGCGTTATGACTTTTCTATACTCATGTTTCATTAATTTTATCATATCAGGAAAATGAAGAGGCTATCATTTCTGGGATTTTGAGCAAAAAATTGAAAAAAGCTTTTCGTGAGGGTTTTTGAAAACAGTTTGCAGCCTAATTTGATGTCATTCTCTCTCTCTCTACACATACGCACACATGCTCTACTCTGTCTAAATAGGTGTATGTATATGGAGATAGATGTACCAATATGTTCATAGATAGATAGATTTGAAGACTTTAAAATGTCAGTGTAAAACATTTTTATTTATTTGCCTACATGATTCCCATGAATTATTTTAAATAGCTTATCTATAACTGGAACTAGACTTTAATCCTGATTGTACTATTTTAATATTAATTTCACATTCTCTTGTTAAAGTAGTAATAATCTTGAAAGCATATGGAGTTTCTTAATTCCCAAAGAGCTAAGTACTGTTTTAGCTGCTACTTCATAATATAACCAGATGCAAACAACCATGCTTATATTTTTCTATGAAATTTTCATCCTATTAACCATATCATCAGTCTAGACCACTAGAAAAGTTGCTGGTAAAGATACCTTAAAGTGAATTATAATGGACTTACTAAAATAAGCACATTGATTAATTTAAAATGAATACCTGGAGAACTGCCATCACAACTGATCTAACTTCTTGTATCTGAATCAGCTTTACTTAGGCAAAGCCTACAGCTGCCCATGGGTGGCTCTGCTTTCCTGATTTTTAGTTTATGTTGTGTACCTAAGGTTCAGTAGACATTTGGAGTTATAGAATTGATCAGTGTTATATTAAAAGAGCTATTAACATTTACAATGCTCTGACCACATGGAAAGGTGAACATTTGGGGGAAAAGTTTGGCACAGCGAAGAACCCAGGACTAGGATGTAGAAAATACAGGTTTTCAATACTGTTTCACCACTAATTTAGTTATGTAAACTAAGGCAAATTACTTAGAATTTCTTCACCTGTAAAATGCAGGTGATAATAATGGTGCCACAAAGTCACGGTAACAACTAAGTGAAACTAAATGTCATGATGCATGGGAAACTGGGAAATATTTCATACTAATATAAGCTAATATTCTCACATTTCCCCATGTTAATTTAGTACATGGTGAAACTACAAAATAGGGTTTTCCCAACAAGATCTTACATTTGGCAATATTCTGAATAGTAAGGTATCTGCTAATCTAGATATAAAAGATTCAATATCTTGTTTTATTGCAAAAGTTTCAAACTTTTTATTTATGCCTTTCAGATTTTCTCTCTTGAGCCTCAAAATGTAGCCAACTAATTGTAGTTAATTTCTCACTGTAAATAAGCGATTGGGCTCTTCTAGCGTCAAGTACAAAATCCATATGAAAGCCAATTGTTTAAACATGTGTTTGGTCCAAAATGGTCTTGGTATTTATATTGAGTATTAAAGGAAGAATTTAAGATAACATTGAAGAGTTCAAATGTAACCTTTTGTTTTCAAGGCTCAACGTCCTCTATTTCATTTGGGCCAATGGAGGTGCCCGTATTTGCTGTTGAGGAAATGGTGTGTGTTGCATTCAGTTTCCATGTTGCCATAACATCCTGTCCTTAGCATCTGTATCCTCCACCAATTTATTTATCCCCATGAGTGACATGATTTCTCTTCCATCATTTTATCAAAGTGACCTCTAATATAAGGCCTTTGGGCCTAAAAGACTTTAGCTGAAAGTTTGCAGATAGCAGAATGTAATTAAAACACAAAGGAGGAAGCAATGTTAAACATTTCTCTTGCTTGAAATTTACTTGGCGTTTCTCACAGCAGGAAAATTTTCACTGCTTATAAGCCTCTTGCTCAAATTAATTCTATTTCTCCCTCACATCTCCCAATCGTCTTGCATGTGAATGACCTGCAAATTCATGTTAACATTCTATGTGCAGCAGGATGGCTTTCCAATCTTCTCCTTGCTGCTGGTTCTGAAACTACTTTTTCATACACTAACACTGCTAAACCAAAGGCCAGCCTCTCCAAACCTTCTCCAGAGCAACCTGAAACCCTGAAAAAAAGATCAAAATTGCAATTAATACTTGTTGGTTTCCTTGTTTTCTTATTAGTACTATACCCAGGGTACAAATTCTTCAGCAAGATGTTTTTCCATTACCCTTACAGTAACGAAAAGAGAAATTCCACCTTCAGGAAAACCCCTCTGTAATGAAGAATTCTGTTAGCTGGGTTTCTAAGCCCCGGTAAAAGATACTCACGTTTTCTCAATGCTGACATACAAACATGAGTGTCCACATTACTTCCAAAAGCAGCTGTGCAGGTTTTGTAGCCTAATGAAAACAACAGAAACAGCCAGGAAGTCGCCAACCGTGGTTTCTAGAGATACTGTTCTTACAAAGAAAGCTGGGAGAACTGGTGACCGCCCCAGCAAGGGCACACGGGTCTGGTGGGAATGGAAAGATGAGGTGGAGAATGCACACTCCTTTCAAAAAAAATTAACAGGTAAATACTACTTACCTTAACTTCTTCACCCACATCAACACGTGCCTTTTAAGTATAGCATTTAAGCATTTTAAACGAATCCATTAGCCTCTCTGACTTCTCTCCAATGGGGCTGACCTTTTTTTTACCAGAGGGCAGAATTTCCTGTTGTGTGCAACTTAGAGTCTTAACAAAATACCAAGAGGTAGATTACTGATAATTAGAGCGGACTTAGGTCAGCTTTAAAAACAATCATTACACTTGTAATTTATAGAGAGAGTGAATCAATTAAATGGACATTTTAATAGCAAATTCTCAGTGGACCTACCCTTAACTAGTTACAAAGTATTCAACAAGGTCTGGCAGACTCTAGAGGGGTTCTCTAGCCTCAGGTATTTTGGAAAATATTTCTGCTAAAACTCAGCATCACTAAATGTTTCTACTTTAGTGTAATGCTTTGTTTCCTCATTCCTAGGGGTATATAGCAAGGATGGCCCTATAGCCAGAAGAACCAATTGCTCATTTTCTCTTGACACATATCTACTTTGGATTTGATTTGGGCCTAGGAAGGGTTAAAAAAGAATTTTTGCTACTATTAATACTGTAGCTACCAGAGTATTTTCAGCCAAGATTCCAGATAGAATAACTATTTCAAATATATACTGAAGTTTGTTTTATTTGTACTTTTATAGAAAACTATTTTAACCTTTGCTCAGAAATATTGAAGTTATTGCCTCATTTACTTTATTTTTATTAGATCAACTGTACCTTTATAAGAATGTAGAATGCATTTAACTTTTTAGATTCTCAATTAATTTATGAAAGCTTATATTTATAGTTCCTTTTAAGAATATGAAAAGCTAATATGAAAAAGCTTTTTCATAAATGGCAACAACATATGTGGTATAAAAGGTTCAAACAAATTTCAATTCTATTTAGCAGTAGAATAAATGCAAGTTCCATATACTACATGATAGTTCCCCATGATACAGGCCATAGGTACCATAATTTGTTTTAACCCGTGACTCGCCTAGAGCATGCCATGGAATGTGGAAAAATGCCGTTGTTCTTATCATCTCCAAGTGAAGCTTTGGTGGCTCCAACTGCGCTGATGTGTCCTCACCATGAAGGTCACACAAGAGCAAGGGACGTTTTTGCAGAATTTGCGGTTTTAAGACCTATTTTCTATGTATGGCTCCATCATATCATCCATATATTCTTTCATTCAAATGTACACCCTTAAATTCAGTGTTTGGGTAAGATCTCTAGGAACTTCTGAGGCTACAAGAGTAAGGACCAGCCTGTGATTTCAAAGAGGTGAGTCATAATCTACTACAAGAGAGAAGTCTTTTTGGTATTACATTTAAGTGCTTTGCTTTGGAGTTAACACATTTCAGTTCAGCTCCAGCTATCACTTACGGCATTAGAGTTCTACAGGGAAATAGAATAGACAAAAGATACCTGTAAACATTATAAGTTTTCAAAAATTTTTTTTCATACAACTGTAGGGATGGGCAAGTCCAAATTCTGTAGGGCAGGTTGCAAGCTGAGATCTCTGATGAAGGGTTTCAATTAATTCAATGAGAAGCTGCTGGCTGAAGTAGAGATGGAAATTCTCTCTTCTGACTACTGAAAGCCTTTTAAAGCCTTCAACTGATTGGATGAAACCTCTCTGTTGAAGACAATCTCTTCAGTCAATTGTAGACATAATCAACCATAGATGCAATCAACTTACTAATTATTTAAGTCCATGAAATGTCTTCACAGTAACAATCAGACCAGTGCTTGCTTGACCAAACAGCTGGGCACTGTGACCTGGCCAAGGTGACACAAGAACCTAACTGTCACACTTATTAAATCCATGATTTGCCCAAGTAACTTCAGTTTTCCCATCTGTAAAACGACCATGTGAACTATGTCATAAAAAATAATAGCATTTTGAATAAATTAGAATCTAGATTAAATTTTACATACTCCCTAATATAGAACACATTAAATTAATAAATTACTGTTAGTTGTTATTGTTGTTATTATTATTACTGACTACTACTATTTACGAATAGATTTGGAAATAAGAACCAAAATTCATGAGGATAAGAGCTATAATGGAAATAGTCATCGATTGCTATAGGAACACAGAGGTAATCATGGCAGAATATCAAAATGAGGGATGGAATTTTCCAGGAGGAAAGATTCTAGACAGAGAGCAACACAAAAAGAAGGGAACAACATGGAAAGAAGGCAGAGGACATGGCAAAGGCAGTGAGGAGAAGAGCTTGGATTATCGAGGAATGATATTTATCGTGGTCAGTGAGGGCCAGCCTGTGATTAATTATCAATCAATTTAGGGGCCGGCTCGATAGCCCAGTGGATAGGGCGCCGGCATACCACATGGGAAGCCCCGGGTTCGGTTCCCGGGGCCCTCTCCTAGCGGGCAGACCGCCTTGAGAATGGCAAGCCGCCATGGGCGGGCCAGAGCCGCCGTGGGCAGGGCAAGAAGCTGCCACGGACAGGGCAAGGGCCGCCACGGGCAGGGCAGGTCGCCCGCGGATGGAGCGCAGCCAGCCACCCATGAACTGAAGCAAGAGCCGGCCGTGAATAGAAGCAGGAGCCGCCCACAAGCAGGGAAAGCCACACCTGCGCAGTGACCAAGTCTCGGCGTGTTGCCGCAACGGGGGGAAGGGGAGATATGTAATAAAATAAATAAATCTTTAAAAAAAAAATTATCAGTCAATTTATAAAAGGCACACAAGTATAAAATTTGACAGAATACAAAGAAGAATATATTATACAATGAAAGTATGTCTTTCAGTGGATCTGACAATATGATGTATAGTTTTGAGAACTGCAGATTATGCCCAAATTTTAAGGTCATAAAATTCAGACTTAATCTAAACATCATATCAACTTCTTGATCACTTTAACCGGCTTAACGATGACCCATATTTAATCTCCTAGGATAAGGAAAATTTACAAACGATATCCTAGATTTTAGCTAGGTTTCCAGCCGTCTGTCTGGTCTATAGCAAAGAGGGACAAGAGCATTCTTTTCCAACAGCCCATGGAGCATGTTTGAAGAGCTAGAATTCATAGCCAATACTGCAAAGTGAGGCCGCTGCCATGACCCAAAGGCAAAAAACCATGGAGGCCACGTAGGGAAAGAAGAGCTGACCACATAGCAGTGGTTTCATTCACACAAGAACAGAGAACTCAACATTCTCCGCATCGGTATTTTGAACACTCCCATTTTCGTAATATATCTATTTTTATATAAATGTTACTTTTTTCCACTCACATCTGTACAGTTGAAGTAGGAACATATTAGAGGACTAAACTTGCTTCTTTTATTCATTTAATTTGTCATTGAGTTTTAATTTAATACTAGTTCCTGGTTTGAGAACTTTTTTCAATTACTTTTTAAATGTTTAAGTATCTGATTTTCTCTATGATTAAAATGCTTCAATATATGGCCTGAAAAGCAATTCTCTTATTACTTTTCTATGCTTCATCAACTATGAATCATATTAGCAAATGACCCTTTCAGACAAACCATATCAATAACTCATAACCAAAATAACCAAAAATAACTCATTCTCCTAACTTAGACATTTTATGATAAACATAAGGCTTTGCTTAAGACTCTTTTGCATCAATCAAGTGATTGGCATGTTCAGTGTAATCTTATACTATGCAGCTCTGACCCCTGGGAACACTTTAAACTTCAGCCATCCAATTAAATGTGAAAGAGCCATAACCAGAATCAGCTACTGCTTTCTCCCCTCATTTAGAATTAACTGCAGTGCCAGTGCCGCTAAGATAGCTATTTGAAAATCATGCTTTTCTACCTTATAATAAAAATGGTAATTTTACTGTCTGGATATGTTGCTAAACTTGGAATCCATCTTGAGCAGCTCCTTTTACACTGGCTTATGAATTTAGCAAATAACAAGGTGGATTAATCTCAGTGGAAAAAGAGAAACTAGTTCTGTCACAGCAGTAGACAGAAATATTGACCCGAAGAAAATTGTTCTGTCTCTGAAGGCTCTGATATTTGCCTACAGATGAATATCATAACCTCAAAGAATAGATTCTCAAGGTGGATAAAAAACTAAAGGAGTAGGATGACCACAGCGACAGCGACTCAGTATTTCTCAGAGTTGGCCAGGCTGTTGGACGTAGGTGCCTCCTCTCCATAATAATATAACTTGAAAGATACAGACTTTCCATCTGGGAAAGAGTGGTTACCATCCCCTCCTACCCCCCAAAAAACTGGTTTCTCCAAAGCTATGCAGTTCTACTCTCAGCCTGACAAGCCCCCTCCAACTTCTAATATTCCCCCTTCTTTGGTTCTGAGAAAGGCAAGGCAGGCTCCCTTTCCAGGGGGCTGTCTCGGGATGGCCAGGGCAAGGCACCAAGTCACCATAGGCCACCAGAATCAGATGATGGCTACCAAGACAAT
>PVKH010033188.1:0-12049 GCA_004027955.1 Chaetophractus vellerosus | reverse complement strand
AAAAAAAATAAATTTAAAATATGGAAAGAATTAAATAGCATTCTCAAAGGATAATACAAATATTATGTAAATCTATATACTGATGGAGATATAGATTACAAGTAGACTAGTGTAGATTTATTACAAGCAGAGGAAGGTGACACTGAGCTACTCTGGGGTAAGTTATATTTTTAAGAAAAGGCAAGATTTCAATAAACTTATAAGAAAGAGAAGAAATGCCAAAGATATGGCAGAAATGCATGGCTACAAAAAATATGTGTGAAGAAAATTATAAGAATAATTGAATTACATGCTTGAAAACAGAAATAAGACATCTTCATTGAGATGGAGAGAATGAGTAGGACCAATGCTTACAGAAAAGAGAATAACAAAAGAATGGAAGGTCTTGATTTTAGAGACAGGAAGGGGTTGAAGCAAAGCAGTGATACACTTACAGTAGCCCTTTATCCTTAAGTGCTAAGTAATAGTGTTTTTCTAGTTGCATTTTGAATGCATTTTGGCATCTAGAAAACTACTGGAATAAACAGATACTCATCAAAGCTCAGTCAAAAGCAATTGCCAGGGAAGGGGCAGAAGAGGGAAGAAGGATAATCTGCTTCACATTCAAAAAAAAAAAAAATTGATTCAGGGTAAGGATTAGAGATACATCCTGAAAAAGGAGAAAAGTAAATAATGCTGCCAATGTTTCAACCAAAGGGAACTGTAGGTTGTTGGTACAAATTACAGTGAGGGGAGGAGAAGAATTCTGGCTGGAAGAAGAGATGTTAAAGCTGTATTTGCAACCTCCAACTGGTCTGCATCTATTGCAGCGATGTTGAGGAAACAAGCGGGTTCAATCTTTCAAGGAGGAAAAACGAGCAGTTCAAAAAAACTAAACAAAGTAATTTGCCGCCATCTTGTGGCAGAATTGAAAATTACAGTGTGTTTAGAATTTTTAGATTCTCCCAAAGAATTTTATAAGTATAGCTTTAAACATTTTCTTTAAAATCACAAGATCATTTTACTTGTTTTTTCAAAATAAATTTAAATTTAAATGTCAACTCTATTAGCAGTCAAGTACAGAGAATGTTTTAGGGATACATATTCCAAGGTATTGAATATTTTTAAGGGTTTACACAAAAATTCATAAGTAAATAAAAATGCCTTGCCATGACATACTTCTTAGTCAGAAACATCATTATCTAGGACGGAAAATGTATAAGGAACGGGAATCTTTTCAAGTATATGACATTGGGAGATTATGCTTTCAAAAATTATAATGGTGAAAAGCACTGACTTCTACCTTTCCCTTTATATTTAACAGTTTTATGGCCTAAGGGAAATTATTTAGTTGTTGGCAAATTGCCTCCTCTGTCAATATGTCTGTCTCATGGGGATGAGAATCAAATGAGAGGACATATGTGAAAATACTGTGAAAAGTGCAAAGTTCTATTTAAAAAATAAAAGATAATGAAAGTAAATAGATAAAGTAGAAGACAGTGCTGGACTTGTGCCTAAGTAAGAAAGCGAAAGCAGATTTCAGTAAGACAACTTCCTCCATGTGGAGTTGATTAGTCCAGTTCAGGGTGGAATTGATTTTAAATCAATATCAAGCACCTGTTATATATGAAGGCTGTTTAAAAAAATAAATAAAATCTGAAGAGCTGCCCCAAAATACCTCACAGACCAGTGGGAAATACAATCAATATTTTTTTAATTACAAAAAGATGTGAAAAAATGCTAAAGTAGAATGTTTGCAAAGTAGAGCAAAGGGTTCCAAAAGAAGGGGGAATTCATTACTATTTTATTTAAAATTATGATAATGGATTCAGATAGTGGAATAAGGCATAGAAATTAAGTTCCTGAAATAACTTAAACTTTTGCTGTGTCTGCCTGATGGTAAAAATTGGGATAAAAGCTTAAACATTGTAAGTTACACAAAAATCCCAAAAACATCTATATATTTCATATAAAGAGTGCCAATTCTTTCTTCAAGAAAAATCATGAATTATACTACTTAAAACAGATTAATGGAGAAAATGTACTAATTTAAGAGGATTTGATTACCCTGGGTGTGCAGGCACTGCCTTGTTATCCACCACCACCCCTTCTGCTGGGCCCCTGAAGCATGCCTGCCAAACATAGCTTGAGTCCACTCATTTAGATCCACCAAGAAATAATGAGAACTGATTAATCCAATTAACAATTTTTATTTAACATCTGGGAGAAAAAAGTAGGGTAAGATTTAAGGGAGATACAAAGAAGTCTAACAGTCTCTTAGGTAGATAACAATTTCTTTGAGGAGGTGTCTTAGTTTGCCAAAGGCTGCCAGAGCAAAATACCAGAAATGGGTTGGCTTATACAATAGAAATTTATTAGACTAAAAGTTTACAGTTCTGAGGCTGTGAAAATGTCCAAATCAAGGCATCATCAGAGATGCTGTCTCAGCAAAAGTCCGTTTCTGGCGATCCTGGACTCCTGCCATGTGTCAAGGCAAAATAAAAGATAAAGATTGATATTTGTTCTGTTGGGATTATTTTTAGAACATCTTAGATTTCAGGGTTGTAGCTAAGGGATTGTAGGCCCATATATACACAATACTGTGTCCTTTATCTACATGGAAAAGAAGGACATTTTTAAGAATATTTCTTTGGAGAAGAAGTGAAAAACATAGGGAATATACTTCCTAAACCAGTCTGATGACAGAAGTTTCCATAGGAATTCTCAGAGGGTTGAAATACACCCATTTTGTTCAGAGGATATTATAGACTGGTGCCTAGGCTGTGCCTGGAAAATCTAAAAGGGGAGAGATAAACATTTGGATGAAGAAGTGGCTGCATGTAGGTCAGCCTGCAGGCTCAGAGTCAGGACAAAGGATGCATGAGTATTTCTCATGGACCATACATAGCCATGTGGGTCCTAACCTGTAAAACCACCTAGAGGGGAGTAACGGTGTTCCACTGTTGTGTAACTACCCAAACCCGTGCCATAAAACAACCATGTATTATTTCCTCCCAATTCTGTGGACTGCCTGGACAGTTCTTCTGCCCATCTAACCAGGCTCACCCTTTAACTACAGTCAGCTGTAAATCTAAACCTTTGTCCACTAAACATTTCTAGAGTCTTAGTTGTAGATGGATAATATATGATTTACCTGTATGGTCTGTGTAGTTTGCTGAGCATATAACTGCTACTTCATGGAAACTCATACCTTTAAAAATGTTCTAAATTTAAATATATTTGAGAAGTTGCTTTTTTTAACTTTTTCCAACCTTTTTCTAATTTTTTGTCATATTTCATTTTTTGGAGGGTGGAGCAGGGAACTACAGCAAATTCATTTTAATGCAATCTGTTTTTCTGTTTGAAAAGACTTTAGCTGTCACCTGCTAGGTTTCACTATTTTCTGATCAAGCAATGATTTCTTTTGTACAAATCTATTTGATAGATCATTTTTAAGTAAAATGCATTTTATCTCCAAAGAGAGATAAAAAATATGACCTTGTTCATATTCCTGGAGCCTCAGTTGGGGTGACGGGAAATATTTTGATAGCAAAACCTCTCTTCCTCTCTCTCCAAGTTGCCTTTCATTTCAGGCTTCTTCACATGATGGCAGAAAAATTCCAGTAAGTCTGGATTAGGCCAAAACTTAGAAGTTATATAATATCACTTACATCACATTCTATCATATCAAAGCAAGCCAGGCCAACCCAGATTCATAGAATAGATAAATGGATTCTGCCCCTGGATGAGAGGAACTACACAGAATTCATATATAGAGTGCCACAAGAAGCAAAAGGACTTCAGCTGAGAGAAGCTGCAAGTGAATGACAAGATTCCCAAGGGTTAAAGTAATAGTAAAATATGACTCAGAAAAGAATTCATCCACCTGAACATGGAAAATGGAGGCTGATGGACCCCAACAATGGCAGGTTCTTCCAAGTACTCATTTAAACACCCAGAGAAGCATCAGCCAAATCCATTCCTGTGCCCCTTTCACGGCTTTCCTTCCTCTGCTTCCACAAAGTTGGGAAACTCAGTAAAATGGGAAAGGAAGGGTGAAGAGAGAAAGCTGGGAAAGAAAGAAGGAACGAGTTTCTTGCTCCTTCTTCATCTTTCTATCTACGGAAGGCCCCAGGTGGTAAAAAAGAGAAATGTAACTTTAAATAAGATTCAAAGTTTGGTTATAAACATGACAATGGCTACTTTTAATTACTGAATTATGGCTATGTTTGAAACTTAAACTGGCCATGATTTGTTTTCCAAATAGAGAGCTGAAGATATATGGTCCTGCCTGAATTTTCGTCCATGGACAGGGAATAATTTCCACTACTGATTAAATACTAAAAGGAGGGTGGGAGACTATAAATTCTGAGACTGAGGTTTTGACATATACTTTTGGTAGTCAGGGATGTGATCTACATCCCATGAGACCTGTAGATTCAATGTATTGATTCATTTTTCTTGAAGAAATGTTGAAGGAAGGGAATACTACATTGCACAATATATATTCTGGAAATTGCCCTTATCCATCTCCTTTCCCAGCATCTCATATCCATGGTGTTTGCTCAAATCTCCTCTGCCTGATTCTTTAAACATCACAACTCACTTGGCTCGCTTCCTGTCTCTCCTGTTCCTAAAACTAGCATCTCCCTTTTTCTTCTAGGGATGGCTCCTTTCCAAGCACCCATCCCCACACTTTATATAATGGAGATTCTACACACATTTACTTGGAAAGGAAAATCCCTCCTGCATTAAGTTTTGAAATCTTGTGCCATAGGCAATGAAAGAAATCTATTGAAGTATATTTTTAGTCTAGAGGAATGCAATGATAAAGGCAGTATGTTAAGAAGGTTAATCTGATGGCCAATTAAATCTATTTTTGCTGAGAAGTGGAGGAAGTACTTTATCTTCAAAGTGATTAGAGGGTTGAGGGAGGGGAGAGAGAGTGGGGAGTTTTCAGACACAGGTTTCAGGAGAACAGTGAGTATTGATAGTGTCACCATGGAGAATGTGATATAGGCCTTACCAGGAAAAATAGAGAGGAAGATTTCAGGTTAAAATCAATTGCTCAGTTGAGTATGGAGACCAGAATTCAGAGTGGAACCAATAAAGTGACAGCTCTTAGCATATGTTCATCTATTTTACCCTGAAAGCATATACTTCTTTCTTCAATGTTAATTTTCTCAATGGATAGCATCACCAAGCATGCAGCTGCTTAAACTAGAATCGTGGGTTCATCCAGGATTCAAATTCTATATTTTCTACCTCATTCATATTTCTTAAATTCATCTACTTCCTTCCAATTCTCACCTTTGTTCTAGGTCACCTTTAGCCCAACCTGCCTTCCTGTAACAGTTTTCTATCTGATTTGACCTTTAGCTTTGCTCTTTCTAGTGCCAAGTCATTCTTTACTGCAAGCACATGAGGCTGCTTGGACCTTATAGGGGAAAGAGGTAGTAAGTGCTGCATTAGAGAGTTTTTGAGTCCACTTTCTCCCTTTACCCTTCAGCTATTTTGTGGTCTTAAGAACAGGAACAACTGCAGTAGAAAGAGGCTATGGAAACTGAAGCTAGACCCAGTTGTTGAGATGAGTCACAGAAAATGTTGTGCACACCTTACATTTTGCTGTCTTACTAGGGTCACTGGCAGAGTGAATGGAGGAAACATTCATCTCTGGTAACTTTTCAGTGAATGTTTATTCATGAATTTCCTCATAAGACGGTGTCTCTGCCCTCACAGTGTTGGGGAGAGGTAGGAGAAGTAGAGGAAATTTGCCTGCAAACAGAAAATTCTAGTAGATTCTGAAAAATATTACAATAGAATGAAGTCCAGTTTGCTAAGAAAAAGGAAGAAAACCTAACTCAAGTGGGGGGTGGGGGTCAAGATGTGTTTTCTGTAGAATATGTCTGAACTGAATCATGTACTATTAGCAAGGATTAGTAACTTTTTATCATGTGCTCCATGAACAAGTTGTATCATATTAATAAACTACAAATTACATGTTCAATGATACTTGTTGTTAAGAACACCAAATACAAAATCACGTATTAATATTGATTGTTTCTAATTTTTTGGCTAACATCTTGTCTATGAATTTTCTCTACTTTGTGTGACTGAGTAAAGAGCTCATACCCACAGTAGGCAGAGTGAGCTCTGTCCTTTTCTTGTCACTTGCTTATGTTTGCAATAATAATGCTATCTTAGATCTAGAACTTCTTTTCAAGAAAGTTTTTATGCTCTTCCCCATTTTTTGAAGATTATTTTATTTAAAGTGAAAAAGTATAACCCATGATTCCACTGAACATCGATTAACTGTGAAATATTGCATTATTCAGCATGTGAACAAGAGTGAGTTCTGCCACCCCATCTCCTCACTATTGACCTTCCTCTCTTCCCTAAGGTCACCAGTGTCAAGTCATAGTGGGCATTTATAAGGTTTTAGTTATTTCTACTTTGGAGATAGAAATGCATAAGCAGAAATTGTAATTTTTCCTCCACATTATAATGGATGATCCTGTGCACACCCTAGGATGCACAACATGACAGTCCATTTTTGAGAACACAATGGTAGGAGCTGGCCAGGCACTGGACAAATAATGCAGTGAGTGCAAAGGCCCTGAGGCAAGAGAGGAATCACCTCTTTGAAGATACCATATTCTGAACTTTGAAGCCAGAGCTCCAGGGCTTAGTCCTGAATGTGACTGTGAGCCAGATACTTGCTTTACACAGCATTCATCTTCTCATTGAAATGAAAGTCAAATAATAACAATAATGTAGCAGAATAATATCCTGGAATATTAATTCTTGTTATTTTTCTTTTCTCACTTTCTTATATGTGAATTTGTCCCCAACAAGTAAAAGTTTTCACTATTGCTTTAGGGAGAAATAGGATTGTTATAATGAGGAAAACATTAATAGATCAAGACATAATCAACAT
This sequence comes from Chaetophractus vellerosus, assembly GCA_004027955.1. Taxonomy (NCBI): domain Eukaryota; kingdom Metazoa; phylum Chordata; class Mammalia; order Cingulata; family Chlamyphoridae; genus Chaetophractus; species Chaetophractus vellerosus. The sequence continues at coordinate 5,133 of PVKH010033188.1, read as the reverse complement.
TTGGTTTGTTTTATTTCTCAATCCCAGAGTTGACTTTTTAAATAATTTTTAAAGAGAATTTTTTTAAAAATAAGAAAAAGGTTTCTACAACCAAAGCAATAAATCTGGAAAGAGACTGAAGGAAGAACTAGATCATCCCACCCATATCTCCTTGGAGAACTGGAACTAATGGAGGCAGGGTAGGGAGTGGCTTTGACTTTATTGGAAGTCAAAGATGGGAGTAGAGGGAACTGAATCTGAGAGGGCTAGGTGGAGAGGACTAGTGTCAGCATGCAAACACACATAAACCCCTTTGTCAGTGGCCTATTCTACGAGGCCACCTGGAAGCCAAGCCAAATCAGGTGGCACCAGCATTTACTCAGACAGAAAAGTGATGCTAGCTGTCCATCCCCTCACTGAGGAGTGTAGGCCTCCTGTTGAGAGGTACCTACATGAGAATTTGCTGAGCTCCATGCAGATCACCTATTGTTCACATATACCCTCTCTTAAAAGCTCAGAATATTACAAGATTCCCAAAATATGAGATGGAGGTCCTTACCACCCAGGAGGGTGGTAGTATTTAAGAAGAAAAACCCTGGCACTGAGCCATACTTGGGCAAACTGGATAATGGGAAATGCCATTCTACTATCATCATCATCATCATCATCATCATCATAGCCAACATTTTAGGGAGCACTGACCATGTTAGCAGGCCTCTACTAGTAAGCACATTATGTTCAATGCACTATTTATCCCAGCTTCTTAACCTCCACTCTACACTACTCTTAACAACTACACTCTACTACCTTGCAGATAAAATGAGACTTTACATGGACAGTATTTAATGCTGTGCCTAGTGCACTAATTGTTTGTTTGTAATCATCACTTAAATATCACAAGAGGGGATGGGAAAAATAGGAAACAGCTATCTACTGTAACACAGAAAAGTGAAGACTGCATCTGAAACTTTTAATATTTAGGCATCAACATTCAGAGTTTGTTTCATTTTTCCCAACTACGTTTTAAATTCACAGATGGCTCAGTCTTTTTATTTTATGCATGAACATAAAGCTCACCTGAGGAAATGGGACAGGAATTCAAAGTGTCTCTCTTCTTGCCCAGTGGTCCTTATATTTAGCCTCCAGGTGAAAAGATGGCAAATGACTCCTGAGGCATAATGTTATCCCCCTAGTCACTTCTTCTATGTTCAGGATCTCTTGATTCATTTCTAAACCCTTTCTCCCCCTTGAAATGTTCCCCACTCCTCAGGTATCCATTGACCTAAGGTTATCCTACTCCACTTTACTCCCAAGTAGGGACCTGCCTGTGACTGGTGGATAAGCTTACAGTGAGTAAGGGGAAAGATTTAATAAGCCCCTATACCTAAGCCATGTCTTCCAATTCATGCCTGAGTTTGGACATACCTCTCAATTGATACTAAAGTATTGCTCATTAGTTCCCCCACAAAACCATATAATATACACTAAGCAAAATGCCAGAAGAGTAGTACTTGTTTACAGAAAATTTCAAAATTAAATATCACATAATTGCACAAAGAGTAAAAAAGTAGTGCTACCTAAAATGCCTCCATTTGACAGTCACTTATTGAAACCCTCCTGTAAACCAGGCACAAGAATATAAGGATGAGAAAAACAGACATGATTCCTGTAGTCCTGGGATTGGGAGGTAGTTAGAGGGACTGATATTAATCAAATAAGCAGGAATAAGTGTAAAAATGCAATGATGTCACGTATTAAGAATGAGGGTTACATGGTGATTTGAAAGCATATAATAGGGGGACTTGAGCTAGTCAAGACAGTCAGGTAAGGAAGGTTTCCCTAAGAAAATGGAAATTGAGCTGGAATTTGAAGGACAATCTTTCCAGTTAAAGGGACTAGGATATATTCATCACCCATAATGTAGGTGGTGTTTAAATCATTTCAACAATATGAACTCAACCTTATGTATGTTTAAGATGGAAACAAAACCAAAGATATGCATACATATGGATCACACTAGACTTAAGAAGATTTCTTTCTAAAGTACCTAGCAGAAAGGTAGAATGTCTAATCCTAAAGCTAGCAAGAAAGGGCTTGATGAAAATATCAATGATCTATCTATGGACCAAAAATTAAATGTCAGTATGGGTCGTCAGCCTGGAAATGCGGGAGTGTTAGGAAAATAGTTGCATTCTGTAGCTAGAGTCAGGAATAAATAAAACATTGGAAAGAGAAATCTTTTTACTAATTTCAACATTTCTGTAATGTATGTGTTTTTGCTGAATTCCAGCTATTCTTTGTGTTTGGGCATAGCCTTAAAAAAGGTTTCAATTAACATCTACAAATGTACCTTTGGACATAAATGTTCATCTATGGTTATTTTCTAGGATGAAACAGTTTCTGCATCTGCACATGCAGCTGTATCCAGCACATCACTGAACCCTAAAGCGAACTGAAGAAAAGTCTTGACCTATGCAAAACAAAACTGGAATCTTTTTCTAGCAAAGCCAGGCTTAGGAAAAACAAATTCTAAAATAAGTGTTATATATACCAGGGCGGCAAGCAGTTCAATTTTGGTATTTATTTGTTCCTACAAGATATTGCTAATTTTCCTATTTCTGGAGTTTATATAGTTGTAGACTGCAAGGATATTTGGATTCTGTAGTAACTGGTAAATGGAATAAAATGCTATTCTGAAAGTATTGTGCCCCCCTGCCTGTTACTGCCCCCCAAAGCACCTAAATAATCTTTATCAATGAACATCTGTTCCCATTTCTATTTAACAAACGAGAAACTTGAGCTAAAAAGAAACTTTAATAAAGCCAATTTTAAAACTGCTGTGTTTCATTCGACCCAAACATGACATTCAAATTAATAGCATCTATCTACATCCCTTAGGACAAATTTTTAAAAATTTTGGTGTTCATTTATTTCTGCCTTTCTTTATTAGATACATTACAGGGAATTTTCAGTAGTGTCCTTGCAGGTTTTCCACTTCATCACCACCATGTTGAAACACGGCTTTAATAAAGTCCATTAGCTCTTTAAGAACTATAAATAGAACAAGCAAACAATATCCTTGATGCCTCTAAACCAGTTTGGCTCATGAAAAGAAAAGCATAGGTAACATGTTTTTCATATGTGTCAAAAAGCATGTCAGCTTTTTAGACATTTTGTGAGCTTTATAAGCAAGAGAAATAATGCATGGAAACGATATCACCTCCAAAGGTTTAGCTAGTTTTGGCTAAACCCTTTAAGATTACAAGCCACATAACTTTAAGGAAACAAAAGAAAAATAGTCTCTATCATGTTAAATGCCAGTCTATGGTGTTTATGAGTACCTCCTGCTGTGCTAAACGATTCACACATCTGTCAGGTGTGCTACATTATAGCCACAGAAAAATCTCAGTACAGGTTGTGTGCCAGGAAAAATGCTTTGTCTCAGACCTTGTCGATCTTGCTGATGGATGAATTCAGTAATCTAACGAATAAGAGAATAAGATTCAAAATATATTTATACTTCACCATATCTCCATTTCACATCATGAGCACAAAGCTCAGGCAATTGGAAGCAATAAGATCATTTTTAAAGGCCAGTACCCCTCCTGACTCACACAAATGTGTGGGTTTTAAGTTTTCCTGGTGAGATGGCCTCCTCTCCCTTTTTAATCCCTTTTTTAAAGCTTCATTAAACAGACTAATTTCCATTTACTCAAAACAAATTAATTCCAAACAATTTGCAAAGACTACCAAACTTCTAAAGAGCTTAAGTTATTGTTAGCTTTACAGTTTCCATAGTGCAAAGTCTCCAACCAATGGGTTTGTAGATATATATTTTAGTGACTTATGTTTTAATCTGTGCTAAAAGTGACTAAAGCAAATAAAATTGTTTTAGTGGGATGGCATATGTGTGTGCCCCTTAGGTAACTTATGAGCCAAATCCAGCTGCTTTTCTCATGACCTTTCACGCTCTAATACAAAACTGAATTTTTTTAATTGGCTTTTTGAAGAACATTATACCAAATACATTCCCTGTTACATATCAACTATATGCCTTAAAAACTGTATTATATTCATATCATAACCATCATAGTCTGTGTAAGAGTGTAATTCTTGTCCCCAAAGACAGCAGTATAAAAGAGTTTCATATTTTGTAAAATTGACATTCAAAGTTTACTCAATTTAAACTATGTTGTGGGAGTGGCTCAAGCAGATGAGCACCTGCTTCCCACATGGGAGGTCCCAGTTCAGTTCTCAGTGCCTCCTTAAAAAAAAAAGAAAGAAAAGAAAAAACCAACCCAGGGGAGCCTATGTGGCTTGGTAGTTGAGCACCGGCTTCCCACATACGAGGTCCTGGGTTCAATCGCGGGCCCTGGTACCTAAAAAAAAAAAAAAGAAAGAAAAGAAAGAAAGAAAGAAAAAATTCTACATAGCATCTAATTGGAATCTTAGTAAATTCTATTCCAAATAAAGCACACAACACACACCCTAAAGATAATATAAATGATGAGTCATTCGGTTAGAAATTGCAAGTCAATTTCTTCTCTAAACAAAGCATTGGCTATCTAATATAATACTTGGAAAAATTCATTAGTAACATCATTTCTTTCAAAGACAACAACTGTCATTTCAGTTAATGTCTTCAAAAATTCCAGAACCCATATATTTTGTCTTTATGATTAAGCCCACACAGTTTTGAGGCTAATGATTTACAAATGCATCAAAAATTAAAATTCTAATAGCACCTATGGATAGAAAGTATTGAGATTATTCACTAATCAAGAAAGGGGACTGCTTTGAGTCATTTATTTATTCATTGATTCATTCATTTATTCATACTCTGATAAACACTGCAGAAAGATGGCTGAATAAAGCACACATAGTCAGTCCTCTCAAATTTTTAGGGGTTCTAAATCTCCAATAAAATTTTACTATCTTGCTGTTTGTGTTTATTCATGAATCAAAACGATAATATGTGTATCAATACATATCAGCAAACAATATTTATATCATGACAACACTTAATTTTTAGTTTGAAATATTTTTCTAATTAAAGTTATTTTCATTGTAGAACATTTAGAAAAAAAAACAAAAATATAAAGACAGTAATTAGAGCCGGCCATATAGCCCAGTGGATAGGGTGCCGGTATACCA
>PVKH010033187.1:0-12053 GCA_004027955.1 Chaetophractus vellerosus | reverse complement strand
CCATATTCCTACCAACAGTTTCTTCAAAGCAATCTAGGCCTTTTCCATCAAGCATCTCACAGTTCCTCCAAAACATACTACTAACCCATTTATAAAACTGTTCCAGCATTTTTTGATAATTGCAAAAGCACAGCCCCATTCCAGGTATCAAATTCTGTACTAGTCAGTTAAAGGGGTGCTGGCGCAAAGTACCAGAAATCTGTTGGCTTTTATAAGGGGTATTTATTTGGGATAAAAGCTTCCAGTTCCAAGGCCTTAAATATGCTTTCTCACCGCAGTCGGTTGCCACATGTTGAAGCAAGATGGTAGATGATTTCTGCCTGGTCTCTCCCTCCTTCTTCCTCTTAAGGCTCCATGGGCCCAGCTTCTTCTGATCTCACTTGTAGGCTGGCATAGGGCTGATCTCTCAGGGTTCCTTTCTTTTCAGGCCTTATCAGCTGCTCAGCTGCTCTGTTCTCTTCAACTGCAAACTATCAGGTGACTGGCTCATCTCTCCATGGGGCTTTAGCTGTTTGAGCCTTCTCCTTTCTGTCACATGACAAAGCTCTCTCCTCTGGCATTTATGGTGCTCTCTCTTTTCCCATGCCTTCTTTTGTGTGTCTTCTTGAGTGAGTGTCCACTGATACCAGCCCACCAAGGGAGCAGGGACTCAATCTTAGACATGCCCTATTTATGTGGTCGAATCAAAGTGCTAATCTTAACAGGTAATTTGATCAAGACGTCAGATGAATCTAATGTATTCAAAGGGTATCACACCCAGAGGAATAGATAAATTTACAAACTTAATATCTCTTTTAGGGATTCATAAATAACCTCAGCCTGCCACAGTGTGCAAATATCTGTTTGAGTCCCTGCTTTCCATTTAGGGTTGCTAGATCATATGGTATTTCTATATTTGGCTTCCTGAGGAACTGCCAAACTATCTTCCACATCACCTACACCATTTTAAATCCCATCAGCAATGAATGAGTGTTCTTATTTCTTCACATCTGTTTCAACATTGGTAATATTCTGTATTTTTAAATTATAACCTTTCTAGTGGGTGTGAAAAGATATCTCATTGTGATTTTGATTTACATTTCCCTGATAGTTAATGATGTTGAGTCTCTTTTCATATGCTATGTAGCCATTTGTATATCTTTTTTTGAGAAATGTCTACTCACATCTATTCCCATTTTAAAAAATTGGGTTGTTTGTCATTTTGTTGTTGAGTTGTAGGATTTCTTTATATATTCTGAATAGAAAACCTTTATTAGGTATGTGATTTCCAAATAGTTTTTCCTTTTGGGTAGAATGTTTTTTTGCTTTCATGACTAAGTCTTTTGATGTGCAAAAGTTTTTAATTTTGAGGAGGGCCCATTTATTTATTTTTTTCTTTTGTTGCTTGTGATTTGGGTGTAAAGTCTAAGAAATCATTGGCTAAAACAAGATCCTGAAGATGCTTCCCTGAATTTTCTTCTAAGAGTTTTATAGTCTTTGCTCTTATATTAATGCCTTTGACACATTTTGAGTTAATATTTGGATAAGGTGTGAGATAGGGGTCCACTTTGATTCTTTTGCATATGGATATCCAGTTCTCCCAGCACCATTTTTTGAAAAGGCCATTCTTTTCCAATTGTGTGGGTTTGGGAGCCTTGTCAAAAATCACTTGGCAGGGAACTGGTGTAGCTCAGTGGTTTGAGCACTTTCTTCTCATGTACAAGGTCCTGGGTTCCATCCCCAGTACCTCCTAAAAAAATTCCAGCATTCTTTTTATTTATTTATTTATTTATTTATTTATTTATTTATTTATTTATTTATTTATTTATTTATTTATTTATATATCCCCCCCTTTCTGCTTGCTCTTGCTGTGTGTCCATTCTTGTGTTCCTCTCTGTCTGCTTTGTCTGCCCCCTGCTGCGGCAATGCGCCGAGACCGGTCACCGCACAGGTGGCTTTGCCCTGCTTGTGGGTGGCTTCTGCTTCCATTCATGGCTGGCTCTGCTTCAGTTCATGGGTGGCTGGCTGCGCTCCGTTCACGGGCGACCTGCCCTGCCTGTGGTGGCTTTGCCCTGTCCGTGACAGCTCCAGCATTCTTAAAAAAAAATCAATTGGCCATAAGTTTGAGGGTCTATTTTGAACTCTCAGTTCAATTCCCTTTTTTCAATACTTATTTTTGTGCCATTTCCATGTTGTTTTGTGCATTGTAGCTTTGTACTATACTTTAGAGTCCGGAAGTGTGAGTCCTCCAACTTTGTTCTTCCTTTTCAAGTTGTTTATTGGTATTTAGGGCCCTTTTCCCTTTCAAATAAATTTTATAATTGGCTTTTACATTTCTGCTGTTAGAATTTTTTTAAAAACTGAGAATATCTTTATAAAATTTTAAGCTAATACATAGTCACTGTAAAAAAGTCAAATAATTTAGAAAATGTTAAAACCCTTTCCTGTAACCATTGTTAATAATTTAGTGTGTGCAATTTCAGCCCTCTTTCTAGGCACATATAGATGAATTTTATATATGATGATTTGGTTGGTTTACACTAGAAGCATGTGTGAAGTCAACACAAAAGCCATCTGTGAAATGAAATGTCCAGTGATGTGATAAATGCCATATAGGAGACTCTCTTGAGGTGTTGATGGCTGATAGCAGTAAAATCACTGTAGGAAGATCTCTGGATGCACTTTGGAAAATAACTCATTCTGCAAAATAACTGCAAGGAACTCCCAGCTTGCTGTGAGTCCCAGAATCAGGAACAGTTCTCTTGTCTTCTACATGCTGGACTGCCTCTCCCAGTATCTCCTTTCTTCTTTCACTTCTGTCTTCCCAGGCACTAATCAACTTTGATTTCTTCTTAGATATTCCTGCCACAGCTTTTGACTCCTGCTGAACCACACCATTTTCCCTGCCCTCCAATCCTGGACATAAGCCTATGGCTTCTTGAGGTTTTTTAAAAAGAAAAATTTTTTTATACTTAGTATTCATACTTGAACTTACATAAACAACAAAAGTATAGTAAAATTTGTGAATTTACAAAACATATATACACATCATCATACAAGGCTCTCATGCATCTCCCTACCACCACCAATTTGTGATGTGAAACATTTGCTACAAACTATGAAAGAGCATCATCAAAATATTACTACTAACTATAACCTATGTCTTATATTTAGTGTGTTTTCCCCCCAACCCACCCAATTATTAGCACCCTGTATTAGTATAATATATTTATTTTCACTCAGGAGAAAACATTCTCATATTTGTCTGGTTAACCACATTTGTGTTCCACTACTGGATTCTCTGTGTTGTACAGTTCCATGCTTTGTGTAACTCATTCAAAGTGTACACTAAATTGCTTTCATTTTCCTCACAGAGTTGTGCTGCCATCACCTCAGTCAATTTTAGAATGGTTTCACTGCACCAAAAGGAAAAAATCTACCCTCTTGTACCCCCCTTTTGGTGTCCCTTAGGGATGAAAAAATATCTTCTTGCCATTGTTGCAAAATATTACAGTATTACTGTTACTTATCACCCATAAGTTATATTAGTTGTAAGTTAGCTGTGTATCACCATAGTCTTAGCACTTTGTAAAAGAGTATTCTTACATTTATACTATTAACCACAATCTTCATCCACCACAAATATCACTGTTGTTCATACTCTAGGTTATTCTCTAGTTCATTTCAATTGACATTTACTTCCACATATTACCTCTTTCAGCCACAATATATTTATAAATCAGCAGTGTTAGTTATACTCATAATGTGTTACTCTCAGTTCTATTCATTTCACAATTTTCACAATGAACGTTATTAATAATGTAACATACATTAAGTATCATATCCCATTCTCAACTCATCTTCTATTTCATAATAACATATATTCCAGAATTTAAAGCTGTGAGTTTAATCATCCTATTTATCTCCTATTAGTGACACCATCCAATATTTGTCTTTTTGTGTCTGTCTGGCTTATTTCACTCTACATAATACACTCTAGGGTCATCCATGTTGTCATATGCATCCCAATTTCATTTCTTTTACAGCTGAGTGGTATTCCATCATATGTTATATCACATTTTGTTTATCCATTAATTGATTGATGGACATGGGCTGGTTCCATATTTTAGCAACTGTGCATAAAGCTTCTATGAACATTGGTGTGCAAATGTCAGTTCATGTCCTTGCTTTCAGTTCTTCTGAATATATTCCTAGAACTGGGATTGCTGTATCATAGGGCAGTTCTATATTCAGCTTTTTGAGGTAATGACAAACTGCCTTCCACAGAGGCTGCATCATAAGGAGGATTCCTGTTTCTCCACTTCCTTTCTAGCACTTGTATTTTTCTGTTATTTTAAAATAATGACCATTCTTTAAGGTGTGAAATGGTATTTCATTTTTTTTAAGGAATCAGGGCTAGGAATTGAACCTGGGACCTCCTATGTGGGAAGCCTCTGCCCAACCATGAGCTACATCAGCTCCCTTGAGTTTTTTTAAAATTTGTTTCTTGATTGACTTTTGTTTTTAGTATGTAGCAGGGGTTGAACCTGGGACCTCATTTGTGGGAAGCAGACATTCAACTGCATGAGCTACACCTGCTGCCCTCTCATTGTAGCTTTGATCTGCATTTCCCTAATAGCTAGTGCTGTTGAACTTTTTTTACATTTTTTTGGGTCATTTGTATTTCCTCTTTGGAGAGATGTCTATTCAAGTCTTTGCCCATTTTTAAACTGGGTTGCTTGGCTTTTTATCATTGAGTTGTATGCTCTCTTTTTATAACAGGGATATCAAACCTTTATCAAATGTGTGGTTTCTATATATTTTCTCCTATTGAGTAAACTGCTTTTTTTTTTTTACTTTTCTGACAAACTCTTTAAAAGATCAGAACTGTTTAATTTTGATGAGGTCCCATTTATTTTTTATTTTGCTGCTTGTACTTTGGGTATAAGGTTTAAGAAACTACTGCCTACCACATGATCTTGGAGATGTTTTCCTTCCTTTTTGTTCCAGGATATTTATTGCCATAACTTTTATATTTGGGTCCTTGATCCATTTCGAGATAAATTTGTATAAGGTGTGGGATAGGGTCATCTTTCTTTCTTTTGGATAAGGATATCCACTTTTCCCAGCACTATTTGTTGAATAGACAGTTCTGGCTCATTTGGGTGGGCTTGACAGGCTTGTCAAAAATCACTTTACTTTATATCAGTGATTGATTTAAAGACATTGGCCACCACAGGTTCTGAAGGAAGGGAGAGAGAAGAATAGGTGTAACTTGGGGGTATTTTGGGGACATTGAAATTGTCCTGCATGACATTGCAATGATGGATATAAGCCATCATACATTTTGTCAAAATCAATAAAGTTGTGCACTGTGAAATGTAAACTATAGTGTAAACTATAGTCCATGGTTAGTAGCAATATTTAAATATGTGTTTATCAATTGTAACAAATGTACCACACTAATGAAAGATGCTGTTAATGGGAGAAAGTGTGGGGGTGGGGAGAGTGTTGCATATATGGGAATCCCCTATATTTTAAAAATAACATTTATGTAAACTAAATCTTTAAAAATAAAAAATAACCAAAAAATTACTTTACATTAAATGTCACGGTCTGGTTCTGTACTCTGAATTCAATTCCATGGTTAATCTTTCTCTTGATGCCAGTACCATGTTGTTTTTACCACTGTAGGTAAGTAATATGTTTGATTTATTTATTTATTTATTTATTTATTTATTTATTTATTTATTTAATACACTTTTTATTTATTTTTAAAAGATACTTAGATTACATAAATTGTTACATAAAATGTATAAGGGATTCTCATATCTCCTCCTCCCCACACCTCCCACTTTTCCCCTAACAGCTTCTTTCATTGGTGTGGTACATTCATTGCAATTGATGAAAACATTTTGGAGCATTGCCACTAAACATGAAGTGTAGTTTACATTGTAGGTTACACTCTCTCCCACTCAATTCTGTAGGCTATGGCAGGATATATAATGACTTGCCTCTGTTACCACAGTGTAATCCAGGTCAGTTCCAAGTCCTGAAATGTCCCCAAATTACATCTCTTTTTCCCTCTCCTTGACTTCAGCACCTCCAGTGGCCACTGTCTCCACATCAATGATATAATTTCTTCCATTGCTAGAATCACAATAAGTCTATAGTAGAACACCAGTAAGTCTACTCCACTCCATATTTTATTTGCCAATCCTGAGTATTCTGGGACCGTGATGCCCACTCCACCTCTAATTGAGAGGGGCTTTTGATCCCATATGGCTGATGGATGGAACTCTCTTGCTTGCAGTTGTAGACTCTCTTGGTTCCTTGGTGTGGTGGTTGTCCATCCTCACCTCCACATCAACTGTCCTGGGTGATTCCAATGAACTGGAGAGCAGGTGCTGCAACTCTGCTGAAGCTCAGGGTCCAGCCAGCACATGGACAGCCCAGAGGTTCAAGTCTCCTGGACGTACACCTACTAAGTCCAGCACCAACTATAGGTTTAAACAGAAAGGACAGTAGAGGCATGCATAGAGGAGTCATATCTGAGTCCAAGTCTGCCACACTCAGGAGCACCATCTCTAAGTAATGCCCACCAGCAAGTCAGCAAATCCTGAAGCTATCCACTACAACTGTAGGATCTGGGTGTCTCTGGAGCCCTCAGGGTCCCCACTGTTTGGGGATAGTGTCACTTTGGCCATCTATGAGATTCTGCTGAGGCGTGCATAAGTGTTATCTCTCTGATGACCTCCCAACTCACCTTGAAGTCTCTTAGCCATATAAACTCATGGGTCTTTACCTTTTACCCCTTTTATTCAAATCTTTTTCCAGTTGTATCACGAGCTGGTGCTTGGTAGTAATCCCTCAGTGCCAGAGAGGCTTATCCTCAGCAGTCATGGCATTTGCTGGGGGGAAGGTAATACATTCATGTGCGGAGTTTGGGTTAGAGAGAGGCCACATTTGCACAACAAGTAGGCTCTCAGGAGGTAATGCTTAGGCACCCTACAACACTAGGCCAAGTTGCAAATTCAAAAGCAAAATGGTCATAAGCATAGTCATCATTATAATGGGACCATCAATGGGCCATCCTTCTTCACTAGTCATTGCCGTTGTACTTGGGGGATTGTTGCAGTTCCATCAGAGAATGTGGCAGAGCTCCCCGGGATGGGGATTCAGCAATCCTTCAGCTGTTGTGTGAATCTCTACCCATGGTGGCAATGCCCCTTGATCATTTGAATATATTTATATACCTTATATCTATGCCCAGGTATACTTCCTCCCATGTATCCTGACACCCCACACCATTGATCCTCCCTGCAATAGTTGTAATCCTTCTGTGTTTCAAATCTTCTTCAAAAATGAAGCCAAGAATATTGTCAAATTCAATTAATAGGAAAATGAAATAAAAATTATAGATAAGAAATAAAATACACAATAATCTAGAAAAGCTAAAACTAAGATAAAGTATAAAAATGGGGTATTTGAAAAATGAAAAATATTAAAAACATTTTTTTTGACATTTCGCCTTTCATCACTGTAATATCTGCTGCCCTGTTTGTATAGTGGCATTTTCTTCCCCAGGGTCTTACCTATTTTTTTTTTTCTTCAAAGAGGTTTTATGTCACAGTAAAGTTACATACAGATTATGGGGGACTCCCATATACCTCACCCTTTTCCCCTTTCCCTATTAATAACCATTTTACATGTGGATTGTACATTTGTTACAGCTGAAGTACACATATTGAAACATAGCTACTAACCATGGTCAATGGCTTACATTATGGTTTTCATTTTAGACCATACACATTTATAAATTTTTGATGAAATTTAACATGGCCTGTATCAATAATTGCAAGATCATGCAGAACACTTCCATTGCCACCTACTAACCCCTCTTCCATCTATTCTATTCCTCCCTACCCCTCCCCTTTGGGTTCACAGTGACCACAAGGCTTCATTCTTTGAATGAAAAAGCTAATAGATATTTGCTACAACACTCTTAGCTTGACAGCCTAGTCTGTACTCCCTTACTGGGAGCTGCCCATGATCAAACAGAGACACTCTCCCCTCTGTTTGAGAACATATTGGGACTCCCCATCATGGGAATCCAACTCTTTCCCACTCATTATGTGGGTATCCCCCCACTGATACAGTACACTATGTTAAAATGATCTCATGCACATTCTCTTGAAGATGGCCCCAGGTGTGTCCTGTCCGAACTGTACACCCATCCAACACCCTAAACCAGTAACCCTTCCTTGTCATACTGCCAAAAGGGTTTTCTCAAAATTGTAGTTTCACCTATGCACCTGCCAATCCCCAGTGTTCACCTGCTCCCTCCCCAACCCTCCCCCCAGTTCAGTGAGCCACTAAATCCACCCTCCCAACCTACCCCCTGTCAAACTTGCACCACCAAACCAATAGTATCCCTAAATCCCTGTCATATCCCTTCACTTCCCAACTACTCACTTCTACCTTATCATAGTTTTTGCCCATAAGGTTGTTGGCTCACAACCTTCTTTTCCCTTTCTATTTCCTGTAAACTTATGTTCCAGTGTAAGTCAGCTATATTTGCTTAATTCATATCAGAGAGGTCATGTAACATTTGTCCTTCAATGCCTGGCTTGCTTCAATCAATATAAGGTCCTCAAAATTCATCCATGTTATCCCATGTGTTAGTTCTATATTCCTTCTTACAGCTGAGTAATATTCCATTGTATGTATGTACCACATTTTGTTTATCCATTCATCTGTAAATGGGCATTTGGGTCAATTCCAACGTTTAGCAATAATGAATAATGCTGCTATGCATATTGGTGTGCATATATCTGTGTCCTTGCTTTCAGTTCTTCTGGGTATATACACAGCAGTGGAATTGCTGGATCATATGGAAGATCTATAGTTTTTTGAGGAACCGCCAGACAATCCTCCATAATGGCTGGGCCATTCTACATTCCCACCAGAAGTGCATGAGGGTTCCCATTCCTTAACATTCTCTCCAACACTTGTAGTCCTCTGTTTTATTAATGGCTGCCTGTCTAATGGGTATAAAATGGTATCTCATAGTCATTTTGATTTGCATTTCCCTAATAGCTAATGATGTTGAACATCTTTTCATGTGCCTTTTAGCCATTTGTATTTCTTCTTTGGAAAAATGTCTGTTCAAATCACTTGCCCATTTTATAAATTGGTTGTTTCTCTTTTTATTTTCAAGATATAGGATTTCTTTATATATGCAGGATGTTAGGCTCCTATCAGATATATGGGTACCAAATATTTTCTCCCATTGGGTAGGTTGTCTTTTCTTTTTTTTGGAAAACTCCTTTGAGGTGCAAAAGGTTTTAATTTTGAGGATGTCCCATTTATCTATTTTTTCTTTTGCTGCTTTTGCATTGGGTGTGAAGTCCATGAAGTCATTTCCTATTACAAAGTCCTGTAGATGCTTCGCTACATTATCTTCCAAGGTGTTTATGGTCTTAGCTCTTATATTTAGATCTTTGATCCCTCTTGAGTTGATTTTTGTATATAGTGTCAGATGGTGTTTCTCTCTCATTATTTTGGATATGGATTTCCAGTTCTCCAAGCACCATTTGTGGAAGAGGCCATTTTCTCCCAGTTGAGTGGGCTTGATGGCCTTGTTGAATATCAGATGACTGTATATGTGAGCATCTATATTAGAACTCTCAATTTGGTTCCATTGGTTGGTATGTCTATCCTTGTGCCAATACCATGCAGTTTTGACCACTGTAGCTTTGTAATATGTTTTAAAGTCAGGTAGTATGACTCCTCTGATTTCATTTTTCTTTTTCAATATGTCTTTGGCTATGTGGGTTCTCTTTCCCATCCAAATAAATTTCTTAGTTAGGATTTCCAATTCAGTAAAAAGTGCTATGTTGATTTAATTGGGATTGCATTAAATTTGTATATTAGTTTGGGTAGGATAGACACCTTAATGATATTTAGTTTTCCAATCTATAAACAGGGAATATTCTTCCAATTATTTATTTATGTCTTCTTTGATTTCCTTTAACAGTGCTGTGTAGTTTTCTGTCTATAAGTCATTTATATCTTTAGTTAAATTTATTCCTAGGTATTTTAATTTTTTTAGATACTATTGTAAATGGTATTTTTTTTTCTTGATTTGCACCTCAAATTGGTGTATAAATCCTACTATTTTGGCATATTGGTCTCATAACCTGTGACTTTACTGAATTCATTTATAAGTTCTAGAAGTTTAATTGTAGATTTCTCAGGGCTTACTAAGTATAGGATCACATCGTCTGCACATAGTGAAATATTTACTTCTTGCTTTCCAATTTGGATGCCTTTAATTTCTATTTCTGGCCTCAGTGCTTGAACAAGTACTTCTAAGACAATGTTAAATAGGAGTGGTGATAGTGGGCATCCTTGTCTTTTTCCCAATCTTAGAGGGAAAGCTTTTAGGATTACACCATTGTTTATGATGTTAGCTGTGAGCTTTTCATATATACCTTTTATCATGTTCATAAAGTTTCCTTCTATTCCTATCTTTTGCAGTGTTTTTATCAGGAAAGAGTGCTGTATTTTGTCAAATGCTTTTTCTGCATTTGTAGAGATGATCATGTGATTTTTTTCTTTTGATCTGTTTATGTGGTGTATTACATTGATTGATTTTCTTATGTTGAACCATCCTTGCATACCGGGGGTGGAACCCACTTAGTCATAATGTTTAATTTGTTTGATGTGTTTTTGAATATGATTAGCATGCATTTTGTTGAGGATTTTAGCATTTAGATTCATTAGAGAAATTGGATTGTAATTTTCCTACTTGTGGCATCTTTGGTTTTGGTATTAGGGTAATGATGGCTTCGTAGAATGAGTTAGGCGCTGTTCCTTCTACTTCTACTTCTTGGAATACTATAAGCAGGATTGGTGTTAGTTCTTCTGGAATGTTTGGTAGAATTCACCTGTGGAGCCATCTGGTCCTGGGCTCTTTTTAGTTGGGAGGTTTTTGATGACTGATTCCATCTATTTACTTGTGATTGGTCTTTTGAGTTCCTCTATTTCTTCTTTCACCAATGTAGTTTTCTTGTGTGTTTCTAGGAATTTGTTCATTTCCTCTAAATTATCTTTCTTGTTGGCATATAATTTTTCAAAGTATCCTCTTATGATACCCTTTATTTCTGTGGCATTTGTAGTGATATCCCCTTCCTCATTTCTTATTTTGTGTATTTGCATCTTCTTTCTTTTTTCATTAGTCTAGCTAAGAGTTTGTCAATTTTATCAGTCTTCTTCAAGAACTAGCTTTTGGTTTTCTTTATTTTTTCTAGTTCTTTCTTATTTTCTATTTCATTTAGTTGTGCTCCAATCTTTGTTATTTCATTTCTTTCTACTTCCTCTGGGGTTAGTTTGTTGTTCTTTTTCTAATTCCTACTGGTTTGCAGTTACATCTTCGATTTTAGCTCTTTTTTCTTTTTTGGATATATGCAGTTATGGCTATGAATTTCCCTCTCAGTATAGCCCCTGCACTTGGGGGACTGTTGCTGCTCCATGAGATAATGAGACAGAGCTCTCCAGGAAGTACAAAGTTGGGAATTCTCTTAAGGCAATTTGTCAAAGAAGGGTTTCTGGTTTTGGGTATTGGACGGAGGAGCATTCTGTACAAGGCACAGATGGAGCAGGCTTCTAGGGAGTGTGTGAGTGATCATTTTGTCATAGTATGTTGTATCCATGGGTGGAGACCCACTGTTACACAAATAACTATATTCAGAATAAAACTCGGCTCCCAGTTGAATTTTAGAACCATTTATTCAAGTGGCCGGTCTCGTCACCTTTCCATAGGTGAGAGTGCTGAAGCAAGGCTTTAGCTATTTTTTAATACTCTTTGTAAGAACCGAAACTAACTTTTAGACAAAGGACTATGTGGGGGTCTTTCTTTGTGGTTGTGTTTGACTCACATTGTCCAGGGCAACTAGCAAGCCTAAGCAAGCTCTAAATGTACAGAAGCAGATATTTGCAGTTAGCTGCAGGTAGGAACAGTTTCTAACTATTCTACTCTATTCTTGTTAGCCAAGCATAACTTTAGAGCA
>PVKH010033186.1:0-12049 GCA_004027955.1 Chaetophractus vellerosus | reverse complement strand
TGATAACTACTCTTAAAGAGCTTTGTAAACAAAGCTAGTAATAACAAGAGCAACAGGTAATGTTTACTGAGTACTTACAAGGTGCCAGGCACTATTCTATCCTGCATTAATGCCTTAATTTCCACAGGTACTGTCCTCACAGTCATTTATCATATAAAGTGAGGCATTGCAAGATTAAGGGATTTGCTCAAGGTCATTTAGCTTGTAAGTAGTGGAAGCAGGATTCGAACTGGGGTCTTCTGTTTCTAGAGTTGCTTACTACTCTAAAGTGTATATAGAAATATTAGGGAAAACAAAATACAGCCTGTTTTGTCTAATTACTTCCTATGTAATAAACACAAGCCTACTAATCTAGTGGGGCTTATTAAGTAATCACAACAGGGATGTGCTACTGTCACATTGAGAAAAAATAAATCCCATATGTGGTTGTAGGGAGAGAGAGCAATTCATGGCAAGGAAATGAAGATGACTTGGGTGTATAAATTACATAATTCTTAATAGCATCTGATGAGGTGGCTGTCTCAAATATTTTTTGCCTTTGCTAAGTTCAGAAAGTCATAATGAGTCACCAAGTTACAGATGTAACAACTGAAAGATTGGGTCTGTAGGTGAACTCCCTAAAAGGCTCCTTGTTAGGTCAGAGGGAACAAAGCTTTCATTTTCAATGGCAGCTAAAGTAAGAAACTTTCAAAAAAGGAAGCATTCCATAAGACAAGAGGAAAGCCTGGCTTGGGTTGGTATCCTCATATTATCGCTGGAGGAGTTCTTTTATTTTGAGAAGACATTTGTGATTCTTTCCACAAGCTGCATACATATTTACCCTGGAGAATGACTCCCATATGCAGCTGACCTGAAAAAGTGATATGATATCTTGATGTTTTCATATTTCCTCCATTAGGAATAATAATTTGGGGAGTGTTTTAAATTAATACACCAGGCAGTTAGCTTAAAAAATTCCCAGTAGACCACAGAGAAAATAAACATAACACAATACAATCCCCATGTTAAAGCATACCAGCAAACTGATAGAAACAATCTGACTGTGAACATTTTGTTCATTAGAAAATGGACATGCTGATATTTCAAATCTGATAGGCATCTGTACTTTCCCTTGCCCAAGCAGAAATGGAATGCCTTAAAATGCCATAGATATTGTATTTCCACCTTAAACAAACACCTTTGTGACATCTCTGTATGTTACACAGACACGTTCTGTCCATGATAAAAGGTAAACTCACTTTAAAGAAAAGTGAAATTCCAATATTTTTCTAAGCTCCCCTATAAAATGCATCCTAAAATGGAATTGCATCTTTCTGGATTATAATACTTCAGCAGGACATATTTGGTTCCTTGTGAATACTTTTAGCTGGCTTCATAGCTACACATGGGGGAAAAGAAACAAAATTAGAATTCTGGTTTTAGAGATGACACCAAACGTGAAAGATGAAGAAAATATGTGAGGCATAATATACTTTTTTTTAAAAGTTCATAAAACATGATATGGGTAACTTCCATGCCTAGCTATGATGGGGTAACTGCCACTGTGGAGCCCAGCCAACCATAAACAATTAACAAAATATTTGAAGAAACGTTTTCACATGTTGGAAAACACTCAGCCAGAACTGTGGTCCCTAGAAGAAGGAAATGAGATGATAAGAGGTCTCGCCTGTCCCATCTCTGCTTGAGCACATGGTCCGAGACAGCCAGAGCCATGGTCTTGAGCTGAGAAGGCTGGTGTGTGAGCCTAGGGCTGCTGCAGTAGCTAGCACTTTGGAGCAGGCTGCCAGAGAGGAAAGATCTGGGGACTACACAGAGCAGAAACTCCAGAAGCTGCGTAAGGGTCCCTTTAAGGCTTTGTCCAAATACCAAGCTACACATGCTCAGGGCTAGACTCCATGAGGTACAGCGGAGCAGAGTGAGTACAGAGCTGTGAGCTGAACAAAGATGCCAGGGGCTCATGGAGCTGGGAGACACAGACGTTCTGACCAGCAGGGTTCAGGGAGGGCTCACTACACTCTGGGCATGCAACTAAAAGTGAAAACGGGGTCTCAAACAGGTGCTTGTGCACGAATGCTTATAGTAGCATTATTAATAGCCAAAAGGTGGAAGAGACCCAACTGTCTATCAATAAATGCATGGATAAACAAAATGTGGTACATATACACAATAGAATATTATTTGGCCCTAAGAAGGACTGAAGTTCTGAGACTTGCTGCAACATGGAAGAATGTCAAAAACATAATGCTGAGTGAAATTAGAAGGTGGCACAAGAAAAAATACTGTATAATGTCACTTAGATGACCAGAAACAGCAAATTTGCAGACATAGAAAGTACATAAAAGTTACCAGGCAATGGGGGGAAGGAGGAGTGTAAATGAAACAACAACAATGACAACAAATAACACACTTTAGGAGGATCACCACTCTACTCCTAGAATGAGGGCTACACCAACCTGAACTCACAAAGCTTAATAACAAGCCTTGAAGAGATCAACTGATCTGTAAAGCAATGAACTTTCGGCCAGAATAAAGTTCAACAATTTGTAAAATTCAGACTTTCAACAACTTGGGATTCACAATATCCAGGACAGGACTACACTTTACTAGAAACTCAAAGGACTAAAAAAATATACCCATAGCCATAAAAAAAGTCATTAGAAGCAGACCTGAGATGGCAAAGATATTGAAATTAGCAGACAAGCTCATTAAAATAACTATTATAATCATGTGTAAGGACTCAAAGAAAAAAAATCAATGAGTAAATAGATGTAGAATGTCAGTGGAAAACTGGAAGTTATAAAAGTCAACCAGATGAAACCTTTAGAACAGAAAAATACATTATCTACGTTAAAAATTCATTAGATGGGGCTTACCATCAGTTTGGACACTGCAGAATGAAATAAGTGACACTGAAAACTGGAAAATGAAAACTATAAGAACTAAAACACAAAAAGAAAAGTGGCTGAAAAAATCTCTGCTGTCTTTTTGTAAAAATTCACAAGTCAATTCTAAAACACATGTGGAAATGCAAAGTAACTAGAATAGCCAAAGCAATCTTGGGAGGAAAAAAACAACAATGATGGAGAACTTCTTGATTTTAGGACTTGCTATGAAGTTACAATAATCGTGATAATGTAGTATTATCATGTCATACACACGAAAATAATTTGATATAGGTCTTAGACCTAAATGTAAAGTGAAAACGATAAGGTTTTTAAAGGAAAGCATAGAATATCTTTGCAACCTTGGGGTAGGCAAAGATTTCTTTACAGAAGCACCAACTATAAAAAATTGATAAATTAAACTTCAACAAATTAAAAAATTTGCTCATCAAAATATATATTTGTGTTTTACATTATATGTATTATATTAAATATATTTTATTTACTCTATTCTTATCTATTCTATTCTAGTCTAGTCTAATTCTCCCAAGCCACTCACAGGGAGAGAATAATCACGATACATATCTGACAAAAAATAGTATGCAGATTATTTTTTAAAATTATAACTCAATCAGCTGACTACCCACTCAAACAAGATAACCCAATAAAAATGGGCAAATACTTAAATAGGCACTTCATTAGGGATGATACACAAATGGGCAATAAGTACACGATTAGTCATCAGAGAAATACAAATTAAAACCACATAGAGATGTCACAACATACCCATTAGAATGCCTAAGATTATAAAAACTGAACACACTTTGGCAAGGATGTGGTACAACTGAAATTCTTATACATTGCAGGTAGAAACGCAAAATGGGAAAGCCACTTTGGAAAAGAGTTTATCAACTTCATACAAAGTTAACATATACCTACCCTATGACCTAGCTATTCCACTCTTAGCTATTTACTCAAGAGAAATAAAAACATGTCTTTACAAACAATACCTGTACAAGAATGTTTATAGGAGGTTTATTCATAAGAGACAAAAACCTCAGGACAACCAAAACGTCCGTCAATAGGAGAATGGATAAACAACCTGCACAACGGATACACACAGCAACTTGGACAGCTTTCCAAACACATCAAGCTGGGCAAAAAGGAGCCAAGCAAAAAAAGTACATTCCCGTAAGGTTCCATATGTATGAAGTTTCTACAATAGGCAAAACTAATCTGTGGTGGAAAAAATCAGAACGGTGATCATTTGGGGCAGGGGGAGATTGACTGGACAGTGGTACAGGGGGTTTCTGGGGGATGAGAAATGTTCTATACTTTGGTGTGATGAGGTTATATAAGGGGTGTGCATTTGTCAAAACTCCCCAATTCTAACAAAGATCCGTGCATTGTATGTAAATATATACTATATTTATATATATACGCAGGGAAGTGCAAATGAAAACCACAAGGACATAGTCCTGCCAGGAATACCTACAAGAACAGCTAAAGTTTAAAAGACTGACAATACCAAGTATTGGCAAGGATGTGTTGCATCTGGAGCTCTCATATATTGCTGGAGAGGATGTAAAATGTTATAACCACTTTGGAAAACAGTTTGGCAGCATCTTATAAAGATAAACATATATCCACCATATAACTTGGCAATTCTACTTCTCGGTATTTATCCAAGAGAAATGAAAACATATACCTGCACAAAGACCCGGGTGCTGTTTACAGCGGCTTTATTCATAATAGACAAACCCCAAATATCTGTCAGCTGGGGATGAATAATCAAGTTTTGGTATATCCATACATTGGAATAATAATCACCAACAAAAAGGACCGAACGGTGACAGGCAACAATATGGACAAACCTTAAAAGCACTTTACAAAGGGCCTATGCTGAACTATTCCATTTCTTAAAAAGGTAACACTATGGGGACAGAAAGCAGACCACTAGTGCCAGGTGCTAGAGATGGGGAGGGTTTGGTCTGTATTTTGATTGTGTGCTATATGCAGTTATATATATTTGTCAAAACTCATTGAACTTAAAAATGGTATGTTTTACTGCATGTAAATTATACCTCAACAAAAAGGTAAATAATTCAACTATCTAACATCTATTTTCCTTTGGAAGTGGTGACTATATACCAAGACTGCTTAGAAGTCCATCTACAGAAGGTTGAGGGATGAGGGGGAGGAAGTGACAAGACTTAAAAATCAGAGGCAATAAGAAAATCAAATAAAAAATCTTCTGGTCTTAACCCTGGGCAAGGGAGAACTCTGAGTAACACTAAATCCTCTCAATTCTACATTTCTGGAGAATTTTCTTTGGGCCAATAATTGAGAGCAACAGTCATCATCCCGGAATTTACAGTTTTATGATGCAAACGAGCTCATCCTTAAAGTATGAGAACAGTATACTGAAGTCACCTTGCACAGCTGTTCTCATATTTGTCAAAGGTTGAGAAAGTGCCATTCTTGTTTATAGAAAAAGAGACTTTATTTTCCCTTGGGGAAAGGAAATAAGCTTCCCCTCTGAGCTTGATGTACATGATCTGTGGAGGACAAAGTCATCCAGTTGGTCCCTGGAGAAAATTCACCACCCATCAGAAATCATGAAAAATGTCCACTTGACTTACCTTTTTCCCCCACACAACTGCGAATATGGAGATTTAATGGACTACCATGAATTCTTATCCCACAGATAATTATTCATAGGGACAGCTTCTAATTTAATTAGAGTTCTCCAGCCTTCTTACAAATAAAGATTTTGCTAAACAAGATGTTGCTGTAATTACTGCATCTTTTTTCAGAGGCAAATGTTTTCGCTTTTTCCTTGCATGGTAACATTTCAAATTATTTGCCCTCCAGCGAAAGATTTACACATGAGGGTAGAGCTTTGTGCTGCCAACGGCATAATTACTGCTTTCTACAAGTTGTTTTTCAACTCCTTGTTAGTCATGCTTCTGACACCAGAGGATGGTCAGAATTTCTAGGTGCGTGGAGTTGCTCTTAGTGAATTTTTCTTCATGTCATGAAATAATATCCCTGCCTGTAAGAAGGTCATGTAATCACAGAAAGTTTAAAAAGCCAGTTAGTGAGCATTCCAGTGTACCCAGAGGCCTTGTGTTTCTAAGCAGGGAGTGTGAACTTGGTTTGTTCCTGAATTTTATCCATGGTTACCTCAGCACAAGGTATTGGTAAATGAGAAGTTGGAGCCCCAGTGGATGTAACAGTGGGTCCTCTTTGGCACCTGTGAACTCATCTGCAATCACAGTTTCAACTGTTGGTAACATATGAAGCTCAAGCCCAGATCTCATTCTTAAATTTCAAACTCATATTTCTCATGGCCTTATTGAACAGCCTCATCTGTAGCCACAGAAACCTCAAAAGCAATACACCAGTTAGGGATTTGGGTTGCAAGAAACAGAAATCTGCTCTGGCTTGTTTAAGCAGTGGAGGATGTGATGAAAAGAATTTCAGATAGCTTATGGATTTGCTGCGAGAAAGAAGAAGTAGATTTGGGCTCCTTAGCTTGGAGCCATGCCCAAGACCACCCCTGCACGTTGGTTGGGGACCCCAATGCTGTTGCCGCGTGTCTTTGGATGCTGCAACTTGCACTTCTGTCCCTACCAGCTGTGGGCTCTGCACCCTCCTGTCACCAACACCTGATGGCCAGATACTCCATATGTCCACAGCAGCTCCAGAGAGCAGTTAAAAATTTCTCTATATAAAATAAAAAAATACCATAAATGTTATTGTGAAATATCACACACAGAGAAGAGTGGACAAGACTTTTATGCACAATTTGAAGAACGATAAATAGAGCACCAGTGTAAGAAATAGATCTCTGCAGCCCTATGTCTTAGAGGTATCTTCTCTTTCCTTTTGCATTCACTGCCCTCCATTTCTCCAGAGTAAATGATCATTTTGAATTTTAAGTCATCATTCCCTTCCTTTTCTTCATCACTGAACCCACCACTATAAGATATTCCAAAACAGTATATTATTTCTTATTGCCTAGTTTTGAATTTTATGTAAATTGAAACAAATTCTTTGGATACTTGTGCTTCCTTCTTTTAAACTTATAGTCTCAAGAGTCCTCCATGTGGATGGACGTAGTTGAATTTTATTTGTTTTTACAGTGGTGTGTTGCTCTACTGTATGACGATATTACAACGTAGTCATCCTTTCCTGGGTTGGTAGACATTTGAGTCACTTCAAGATTTTTTACCACTTGTAACAATACTTTGATGATGTTTTTGTACAAATGTATGTAAGAGTTTTCCTAGATAAATATCTGGGAGTAAAATTGCTGGATGTAAAATAGATGATGAATTAATATTTTTCTAATGACCCTGGACCAACTTACACTCTTACCAGCTATTCTGTTTCTCCATATTCTCTGCTATTATAAGATTTTAAGTTTTTACCAAGTTGGTAAGTGTAAAATAATATCCCCCCAGAATTTAAGTTTGTGTTTCTCATATTTCCAATGAGATTGAGCACTTTTTCAAATGTTTAGGGGCTATTTTGTATTTCCTTTGCTGTGACATGACTTTTCATTCTTTTTCCCATTTTATTCCATGAGAGGAATTAATATCTTTTTCATATTGCATCTTTTAATCCAAGAACATGATATATATCTCTTTATTAGGGTATTCTTTAATATATTTCAAAACTCTTTCGAATTCTTATAATTTTCTCTATAAAGGTCTTGCACATCTTTTGTAAGATTATTAGGGCCTTCATATTTTTTTTAAGTTGTAAATAAAGCTTGGTTTAAAATTATATTTCCTAACTGCTTTTTCCATGAATATAGAGATGCAGTTGTTTTTGTATATTATATTTTAAGTCCGTTTATTGCTAATCTACTCTTATTAATTGTAGCAATTTGAGAATTTCAGGCCTGAGTATGGCAGAGTAGCTTGTATTGGACTAGTCACCTTCTGATAACAAATGTAGCTGCTGGATAAAATATAAACAAGCAATTGAACAAAGGCACTGCAAAGCAGCCAACACAGGTAGAAACTGGAGAGAGAATTATGCTTGAAAGAAAGGTGAGATACAGATTTCTCTGGAGGGGCCAGAGAAAAGAGACCAAGCAGAAAGTCACCATTTTACTGGCTTAAGTAGACAGAGGCCAAAACTTGGGGCTGCCAGACCTGGAAATAGAGGGTAAACCCCCCTGACAAGAGAGCATCATATGGGAGAGGCCCTAAAATCTCTGAATAAGTTCTCCTTAACTGTAAATTGACTCCTGAATTGAGCACGTGCCAGAGGGTCTCCAAGAACCCTGTGGAAAGCAGCAGAAAGCAGCAGCAACCAGGAGGCTAAATGAGAGCTGAGCAGAGATTTCCTAGTGCTGGGGAGACGGAGTTTGCAGTTCACTAACTAGGGGGCTTCGCGAATTGCCTTCCTCTGATTTTGCCAAGTAATTCCAGAGTTTTTCACGACCTGGGGAGAATAGGTGGGGTGGACAGTTAGGAATCAATTCAATTGGTTCAGCGCAGTTACCCTGTCAGCGATACTGTGGAAAGTCAAATGCATGAAGACTCAAGTGGGCCTCTCACTAGTAACATTTCCACAATGATATCCTGGGAAAAGTCATGAGGATTTAAAAAAATAGCCTCATTAATATCTGAGTGAAAAGAAGAAATGTAAATATTCACACTATTAAAATATTTATGTGATTCACAATGTAAGTATAGTCATATCATTTGTTGCAATATATGCTCACAGAGAGAAAATTACACACAATCTAGAACTCTGTCTCTAGTTTTAACTTGAAGAATAAAATCCCACAAAGACGGCAAAATTGGGACGATATTTGAAACCTCTTTCTCTCGTAAGGTTTCAGCCATAATGTCCAAGCACAATAGATGAGACTGGGTGGGCAGGGCTATAAAAGTTTGGTGTGGGGTGGGGAGATGTAGCTCACTCAATGTTCAGAGGGACTGGGTGACAGTGGGACAAAGGCAGAGCTCGGGAATGCTCCAGTTTTCTACAATTGTAGCCATTACATCTGTAAACGGCCCAATGGGTAAAGATTTGGGTGGTTGTTTTGTAAAGAACTTTGAAATTTTTTGGATAAAACTTAAGCTATCACAACAAAGCCATTCTGGCTTTTCCTGCTATCGTTCTCCACGAGAAGTTCTCCAAAGTGCTGTTTGTTACAAGCTTAGGACGGTTCTACCTCCGTCCTTATCCATGGACCCTGCCTCAGAGATCCTCAAGCTCCCACCCTAGGCCTGGTCTGCAGGGTTTCCTAACTCAGGGACATTGGGGGCACACTTACTGAACAGTCTGCTTTGAGGCAGGCCGAAAGGGGGAGTGCCTTTTTGAAACAACAGAATGCAATTGAGAAAACAAAGTTGAAGAATTCTGAATATACAGGATTCTTCTTGATAATCTGAACAAAGAGGAGGGGAAAAATTGCAGGGCCACAGAAGCACGGGGCAGGAGACTTCCCTCCTGTCCCTGTTCTGCTTCTCCTTGAACAATCCAGCAGAATGAAGCCTGAGAACACCACTCCCAGCAGTGGCGGGCCTGCATTCCAGCTGCTTGCCACACAATCAGTCCTTTCTGTCCACGTAGTGCCTTTAGCGTCATGTTGGCCCACTCCCCACGCCCTTGCACCCACACAGGGAAAGAAAGAGAAACATGGCAAGGCTGTTGGGTCATGCTCACTGCCTGTTATAAAGGCTTCCAGAGCCCAGGCTTCCAAGCTGCTTGGCCATGTTCAATCTCAACTTGGGTGACATTTTGCACATATGCGATATTTTTATAAACTACAAAAAGCCAAAAGTAAATAAGAGAGGATTATGAACTCACTGAAAGAGAAGAAGGCAATTTAATAATTACAGTGAAAGGAGACAGTGTTGAATGTTTTAAGTATTTAGCCACAACTATATTCACAGATGTTGGGATCTGCTTGGCTTTTCTCTTTTTTTCATTCCCTTCCAGCTCAATTTACTTATCAACGATTAAAAAAAAAGTATTCATTGCCCAAAGCCTGTATGCATATATATACAAGTGCACATGTATCACACAATTTATGAGAGAATTGGATCAATTTAAAAGCTAGGATTATTTTACCAAAACTCAGGTTTATCTACTAAATGGAACATCTTACTTGGAAAAAATTCTCAAATGTGTTAGTGGTACTTCTGTCAATTTTCCATTTAGTTCTTTAAATCAACATCATATTTGTTACATGCACATTACAATGTGACCAGGACTGGCTATGGAATTTGCAGAACTCAATACAAAATGAATATGCAGATCCCCTTGTTCAACAATTACAGAAGATTTCAAGATGGTAACCGCAGACAATTAAAGTGATGATTGGCCCTTCTGATCACGAGTTGTACACCCATGAACCAACCCTGAATGTTATTTCCAGAAGCTGAGAAGTTCTGGCACCCAGATTTACAAAAAGCAAGCACATTTTGCATCTATGGAAGGAAAATTAACTCTTTGAGGTTAATGAACAGCAGTGCGCCGTATTTGTGTACCTCATGCGGGATGGGTAGTAGCAGTTGCCGGTCTCTGACATTAGGCATGCATCGACCTCCCCAGAGATCCCTGCATATCCCACAAATGAAGGAGAAGTTAAAACAATCCATGAGAGTTGCATTGGTGCTGGGATTATAAGTAAGATTATATCCCTACACATCAGTCACTTTACCTCCTGGTATTTGAAGTGGTTGGAAGACCATGGCATGGTTGGGAAGAAAGTTTATTGAGACCCTTTTGGATGAAAGTTGGTTAGAAATGTTCTCTCTTATCCGAATTTCCATTTATACAAGGGGAAAAGTTTGGGCTGAGGTAATCTGTTTTCTATAAGCATTTCTGGATTTTTAAGGGCTTCTGGGTGGACTGGAAAGTGATGACATTTGTAAGAGCAAAGACAGAAGTGATGAGAGGGAGAGGGGATCACTGGGTGATTCCCTCTCTCCAGACAGGTAACCAGGCCGAGCCCCAAGGAGCCAACAGCTGTCACCAGGCTAATAAATGGTCTCCGGGGTCTTAGGAGCGTTCAGTCCATTTCCAGGTGGAGATATTTACTTATTCTGACCCACCACAAGATCAGGTGCTTGCTCCACTTTGCAATAATTTAGTCTTTGGCAAAGCAAAGATGCTGGCCTTAAAAGTCTTGAAAAAGTCCAGTTTAAACATACAATTTCTTGCCCATTCCCTGTGGTATTTGAATATAAATAAGACATTTGGTGTGATGGGAAAAAAATTCTAAAAGAAGGACAATTTAAACCCAAACTACCTCTTATTTACTTGGTGATATTTTTGAGGAAAAGTGTTCTTTTAAAATAAAAAGAGGAATAATAAAATGTCTTTAAATTCATATTACACCTTGATTTTGAAAAACATACAGTACCTTGTTACAAATTTCTCAGTGTTTCCCCCATTTATTATTTATACACTTGTCCTTCTAGGACATTATATAAAGGATGCTAGTCTTCATTTCTGTACAAACTCATGTAACACTTTGCAATTTCACTCATAGTTTATTAATTCCTCTAAAAATACCAGAGTCTATGCCTAAAACATTGAATTCTCTAATAATTGCCTCAAAAAGGAATCTGATATTTTGATGTTGCTTTAGCTCAAATATGTACCATTAATTAAAATTATGTTCCAATTTGTTCAGGTGCCTTTTTGGGCCTATAATTTAATGCAGTCGTCCCAATAACAATTGAGCTATGCTGAGCACAATGGAATATAAGAGTAGAACTTCTCAAATCTCACAATTCCCCATCAGTCATCATCAACCCCCAAAATACTCTAACAGCTTCCCAACGATTGGGGGTACCTGTAACCCCTTTGTATAGATCCCTAGATGCTATCTCCCTCCTACCTTGATTGCTTGGTTGAGATGTTGAATGGAATGGATAACAGTAGCCTATAAATCGTTGGTACTCCAACTAATGTGCTTTTCTCTGGACTGAAAGTTGTTCAATTTTAAAGTTTTAGATGACAAAAAATAATCATTTTTTATTTCAGCAAAGATTTTTTAAAATTTGTGTGGGTAGAACTTATCAGTAGCAAAGGAGATTTTCTTGAATTAACTAATGTATGTTATGGTATTTGATCTACTTGAAGGAAATAGCAATCTTGTATGAGACAAAAGGGCCAGTCTTCATTAG
>PVKH010033185.1:0-12050 GCA_004027955.1 Chaetophractus vellerosus | reverse complement strand
ATTGACCTGCATTTCCCTAGTGGTCCCTAAGTCAGGTCTTCTGCTGGATTAGCTCTCCTAGTCATATTCATTTATTTATTCATTCATTCAACACACATTCATCGAGTGCCTCTATGTTGGAGACATGATTATAGGCACCGAGGGCACATAGATGAAAAGAATGTTCTTTCCCTAAGGGATTTCCAAGTTGTCATCAGTTGGGGGTGGGGGGAGAGGGGTGCCGGACTGGAGGGGGGGGGGTTGGCTCTGGCCAGGTATTTCAGGAATTAAAGCAAGGTATGGGAGTGAAAGGAGAGAAATTGGCCTTAGGGGTCAGGAACAAAATGGGACTGAAAGTAATGTCTAAAAGGATCCTCATCAAGTCCAAAAGGGAGTGGTGGGCTGAGAAGTAAAAAGCAAGCAGTAATAAAGTCCAAAGTTCAGCCAAGCTAAATGGAGCAAATGAATTCTAGAGGATAAGCGGCAAATGGAGCCAGTGGAGAGATTCTCTGAAGCATACGTATACAAAGCCAGATTCCTTTCCATGCAGTCCCCAGCTGGGCCATTGGGAGAGAGCTGCCAGGACTCTGAGAAGCATACATGGGGAACTAAAGTCTGCTGAGGGGGTCCAGAAAGGCCTTACAATGGTGGCCACACATAAACTGAGCCTTGAAAGAGGAGCAGGATTTTGTCAGATGAAGCGAGGGGAAGGCTGGACATACTTTAGAAGGAATCGTTAGATGCAAAGGCCTAAAGACTTGAGGTAGCATAAATGTGGGGAACAAAAAGTAGTTGAGCACAAATGAAGCCTGGAGGCAAATTATGTTAAAATGATGACTGATACCATCTGTAGGTATGTAGATACTTGACATTCCAAAAGAAAATTAGGTTTGTGATTTTGAATTTTAGAGCTAGCACTATAGCACTAACCTGTCCCTCCCTAACCTTAGCTCACTAGCTTGGACTTAACTTTGGTCCAGACGGTGCTGTTTCCCCTGACACTGGAACAAGTATGACAAAAGCATTGCCCAGAAGCAATGGAAAGATTGCTTTTGAGTACTTAAATCACACAGCCATGCTTCTGAAATTATGCTGAGATCAGGCAGCAACAGTCACTCAGAAACCAAGAGACAATGGTGAGAGGGGCCAAATGGAAGGCTAGTGTCGTTCACTAGCAACCACTAGAGAAGCAGAGGCTCCTTCACCACTATCAATATCATTGCTGACACTGAGCCCTTAAGGGCCGAATGTGGATAAGAGGCTCTGGATAAAGTACTACAATGTTGTGTCTTTCTTAGAACCTGGGCCATTCATTCCCAGCCATTCTAAAGCAGGTATTTGAATGGTTCTTTAGAGAAAGGCATTCTAGGGCTACAGAATCATACTGGCAGCTTCCTCTGCAAGTCTTAACCACTTAATCAGCCTAACTAGTACTTCTACAGCACACATCTGGAAACTTTCTGGCTCTATTTCCAGCTTCTCCCCTGCATTTTCATCTCCTAAATTAACTTTGATTCAACCAGGCCTTCTATGGTTTTTTAGCCCTGTCTCCCTGGCAGCTCTTTGCTGCCCCCTTCTGCTGTCAGGCAGTAACGACCGAGGCTGGCCGGTGCTTTGGACAAGAATCCAAGGCACCAGCTCTAAGATCTCCAGGAATCTTCTCTTGCTCAAAACGATAACTTTTCTGTTCTTTCCCTTCTGGCCTCTGCATGACTCTGTGAAGTATGGACAGTCCTTCCTGCTTTGTACTCTGGTTTGGCTTCAAAGACAACCGTCTTTCCTGGATTCTTTCATAACTCCTCTTTGACACCTGTAAGTCTTTACCTGAATTTCCTCTTCTTTATCTCATTTATAATGGACTTCTTCAAAGAGACAATTCAAGGACATTTGCTTCTTTCTCTCCATATTCACTTCTAAGAGAATATTATCCCCTTACAAATTGTCAAACAACAGCCTTGTATAGATAAGCCATAGATTTCCATTATAAGACCTAACATTTCATTTTCTCTACAGTCCTACATGGTTCACTATTTTTCTTTTCAGATTTCTGCAGTGGAGTTAATATTTATCTGGCTGGTCTGGCCCTGGCATATTAATGACTGAAGTATGAGGTCCAGGCCTCTAAGAGGCAGTTGTGTAGATAATGGGCTGATCTTTCGAGAAAAAATTAAACTCTTACTTTGCATGTAGATGGCCAGCATATTCATCATAATTGGACAGAAATTCAGCACAACTGTAAAAATGATGGCTAAGCACACCAAGAAGATAGTGGGAGAAGGAGCATTGTCTTGGAATGGGCATGGGCTAAGGTTTGCCATGGCAACCCCCACCCTAATTCATGGATCCATGAGTTGATGTTTGCCAACAAGACAAGATGGCTCTCACTTCCTGGAAAGCTGCTGGGCCCAGAAGTATTGGGGACAGATTTGTAGACTTGTTTAAGTTCCCTTCTTTGATTTTATGCTTATGAAAAATATTTATAATAATAGAACTTGGCAGCACTCCACAAATAGCACCTTACAAACTGTGGAAGCATTTAGACAAAAAGAGGATGCACTAGCCACGTTGCTTGCACTGGGCATCCCCAGCCTCACCCCTGTGCAACCCTAACAAGAACGAACAACTTTATAATTTACAAAAATACACACATGCTAATTATGCTATTTTCTGAAGTGATGGGAAAATTCGCAGTCTGCCAGTGTCAGTTCCAAACCAGATGATGTATTGAAGATTAATTTTAAGCTTATCCTCTCTAAATTCATACATAATAATAAGAGTTTTGGTTCATTGGAATGTAAATGCTGCAGCTGAGTATCTGGAAGCTGGATTTATTAAAATCCCTCCCCAAGTAATTACTGTGTCCCCTACATGTCTGACATGCCTTTTCTAAAAATAAATTAACATTTACTCAGAAGTGAGCTAAAATGAGTCCACAATGTAAACAAATAGCCTCACTTCTATTTCAAATCATTGTAGATTATTTTCTCTTTTAAACTAACCTAGGGCAGTTTCCGCTTTTAACAAATAAGGCTTTTTATGCCATTGAAGAAAATTGGTTGACCCAAATCAAATGTTATACTACTTATTTTATCAAAATATATCACTCTAAAGTAAGCATAGCTTACTATAAGTAATGTATATATAGTTTTAAAATAGCTTCATTGTATTGTTACCAGTAGACAAAGACATTACCAACACTGAATTTCACATATTCTAAGAAGCAAGACATCCTATGCCTTTAAAAAATTTTTTTATTTAAAGAAGATGTAGGTTTACAAAAATATCATGTAGGGGCCAGCCGTATAGCCCAGTGGATAGGGCGCTGGTGTACCACATGGGAGGCCTCGGGTTCGGTTCTCAGGGACCTCTCCTAGCGGGCAGACTGCCTTGAGAAGGGCAAGCCGCCATGAGTGGGCAGAACCGCCATGGGCAGCGCAAAAAGCTGCCACGGGCAGGGCAGGTTGCCCGCAAACGGAGCGCAGCCAGCCACCTGCGAACTGAAGTGGAGCCAGCCGTGAATGGAAGCAGAAGCCGCCCACAAGCAGGGCAAAGCTGCCTGCGCGGTGACCAGTCTCGGCGCGTCCCCGCAGCGGGGGGAGACAAAGCAGACAGAGAGGAACACAAGAATGGACACACAGCAAGAGCAAGCAGAAAGGTGGGGGGCAGGGAATGTAATAAATAAAAAAAATAAATCTTCAAAAACATCATGTAAAAAATACAGCATTCTCATATATCCCCTTATTGTTGACAGTTTGCATTTGTTTGGTACCTTTGTTAGAATTAATGAAAGAATATTAATATTGTACTATTAATTATAGCTCTCAGTTTACATTAGTTGTATTTTTCCCATATACCACCCTATTATTAACACCTTGTATTAGTTTGGTGCATTTGTTATAATTCATGAAAGAACATTGTTATACTTGTACTATTAACTATAGTACAACATTTACAATAGGGTTCACTGTGTTATACAGTACTATGTTTTATCTTTTAATTTTTATTCTAGTAACATGTATGTGACCTAAATTTTCCTCTTTTGACTCCATTCATATATATATATTTCAGTGCTGTTAATTACACTCACAATAATGTTCTACCATCACCACCATCCAATTCCAAAACTTAACAATCAACCTAAATAGAAATTCTGTACAAATTAAGTATTAACTCCCCATTCCCTATCCCCACACCATGCCCTCTATGAGTTTGCTTATTCTAATTATTTCATATCAGTGAGATCATACAATATTTGTCCTTTTGTGCCTAGCTCACTTTACTCAGAAGAATGTCTTCATGGTTTATCTATGTTGTTGCATTTATCAGGGCTTCATTCCTTTGCATGGTTGAATAATATTCCATTGTAAGTATATACCACATTTTGTTTATCCATTCATTGGTTGATGGACACTCGGGTTGCCTCCATCTTTTGGCAATTGTGAATAACTGGTATGCAAATATCTGTTCTAGTCCCTGCTTTCAATTCTTTTGGAAATATACCTAGTAAGAGGATTGCTGGGTCATATAGTAATCCTATACTTAACTTTCTGAGAAACTGCCAAACTGTTTTCCATAGAGGCTGTACCATTTTACATTCCCACCAGCAATGAATGAGTGTTCCTCTTCCTCCACATTCTCTCCAACACTTGTAATATTCTGTTTTTTAATAGTAGCCACCCTAGTGGGTATGAAATGGTATCCCATTGTGGTTTTGATTTGTATTTTCTTGATAGCTAGTGATGTTGAGCATCTTTTCATGTGATTTTTTAACCATTTATATATCTTGTTTGGAGAAATGTCTATTTAAATCTTTTGCCCATTTTTTAATTGGGTTGTTTGTCTTTTATTGTTGAGTTTAGGATCTCTTTATATATTCTGGATAATATAGCCTTATTGAATATGTGGGTTCCAAATATTTTCTCCCACTGAGAGTTGTCTTTTCACTTTCATGATAAAGTCCTTTGATGTCTTGAAGTCCAAGACATCCTATTCTTGACATTGAACATGACAGATATAATTTTATCCATCATATAAATAAACCCATATTATAGATATCAATCACTATACAAATGTAGGAAAATGTGTTGAATTAAAGCTTAATTTAAAACAGTGAACATAACCAACATTTAATATGTGAATATATCAGAACTGAAGATTGAATGCAGGCAATATTACTGACAAAATTAGAAAAGTCTTCAGTTATCTTCTGTTTACACTGCAAGCAGTAATGTCTTTGTAAAATCCAGTTTGCCTCAATTATAAGTAGTGAAAAACTAGTTATAAATTAGTGTGCCTTGAATTCCCAGGTTTTGTATTTTAAGCAGCCAACATCAAACAAATAAAAGATTGATAAAGTCATAAATGTTTGATGTAAACACACAGTTTGGTGATTTGAATTAAAGAGTAAATATAAAGGTTAGCCATTAATGGTTAATGATTCTTAACATTTCTTGGACACCTACCAACATTTGTATTTCAACGCTCTGTAGAAAACAGTATTTTTTCCATCTTGCCACTAGATGGCAGGGACTTGAAGACGTAGCCTTGACCTAAAAGTAGTTTTTTTAAAATATAATATACCTTTTTTTTAAGATACTTAGATTACATAAATGCTACATAAAAAATATGGAGGATTCCAATATACCCCACTCCCTACCCCTCGCGCATTTTCCTACATTAACAACAGCCTTCATTAGTGTGGTACATTTGTTACAATTGATGAACACATTTTGGAGCATTGTCACTAGTGTGGATTATAGTTTACATGCTCTCCCGCACAATTTTGTAAGTTATGACAAGATATATAATGGCCTTCCGTCATTGCAGTGTCATTCAGGACAATTCCCAAGTCTCGAAAATGCCCCCACCTTACACCTATTTTTCCCTCTCCCTGCCCTCAGAACCTCCAGTGGTAATTGTCTCCACATCAATGATAACAGTTCTTCTATTGCTAGAATCACAATAAGTCCATAGTAGAATAACAGTAAGTCAACTTTTGTCCATCATTCATTCCATAATCCTGAGGATTCTGAGATTTATGATGCCCATTCCATCTCTAATTGAGAGGGGGCTTAGATCCCACAGGACAGATGGATGGGACTATCTTGCTTGCAGGTGTAGGCTCTCTCTGTTCCTTGGGATGGTCGTTGTCCATCATCATCTCCTTTTAGTTGTCCTGGGTGAGTTCAATGAACTGGAGAGTAGGTGTTGCAACTCTGTTGAGATTCAGTGCCCAAATGCACATGAAAAGCCCAAAGATTTAAGTCTCTTGGACATACACCTATCCACTCTGGTACTAACTATAGGTTCAAATAGAAGGGGCAGAAAAGCCATGTGTAGGGAAACCACAACTGAGTCCAGCTCTGTCACACTGGAGAACTTAAATTCCAAAGTAGGGTCCACTGGCAGGGCACCAAAGTCTTGAGCTGTCTGCCCTGCCTATAGTGTCTGGGTGTCTCCAGAGTCCTCAGGAGCCCCGCTATTTTAGGCAATATTTACTGTGGCAGTCAATGAGATCCTGCTGAGATGGGCATAAGCGTAACCTCTAGAATGACCTCCCGACTCACTTTGAAGTCTCTTAGCCAAATAAGCTCATTTGTCTTTACCTTTTCCCCTAAAGGTAGTTTAAACAAAACAAAACAAAAAATATATATACTTTCATTGTAAACCTAAGGAAGCAAAATTCATAATACCCTGGATCAAAGAACAAAAGAATTAGTAAGTGATCTTTCCTTATACCAACTTTAAGTTTTCCATATGAAAAGTTAGGAGATTAGAATTTTACAATTTGATACACGTGGGAATAGGGAAGAAAATTGGTGGTAGAAGACAGAAATGTTTTCCCTGCAATTTGTCTGTTTTTCACTGTAGTAAAAATTACAACTGAATAGCAATAAGAGAGAACTTCAGAGATTAATGCCCATTGTTCCCCACCCACCCCACTCCCAACTTTGGTATGAACATAGATCAATGTATACATGCAACTATTAGGAACACACATTTAGAGATTAATAAATTATTTAAATTTAAACTGAGACCATTTGGTGCCGATTGACAAAGTTAAATCCCATTCAACCACCACCCCACCCCATCCCCAAACCTAAGCAACCACTATTCTACTTTGTGTCTTTATGGATTTGCCTATTCTGGATATTTCATATAAATGAAATTAAATAATATGTGGTCTTTTGTGACTGGGTTCTTTTACTCAGCATAATGTATTCAAGATTCATCTATGTAGCAGTACTTTATGCCTTTTTATTACTAAATAATATTCCATTTTATGTATACATCACGTTTTATTTATCCATTCATCAGTTGATTGATATTTGGATTACTTCTACTTTTTGGCTATTATGAACAATGCTGCTGTGAACATTCATGTACAAGTTTTGGTGTGGATGTATGTTTTCATTTCTCTTGGGTAAGTACCTGTGAGTGGAATTGCTGGGTCGTATGACAACTCAGTGTTTCACTTTTTAAGGAACTGCCAAACTGCTTTTCAAAGTGGCTGATGATTTTACATTCCGACCAGCAATGTGTGAGGTTTCAATTTCTCCACATCCTTGTCAACACTAGTTATTGTCTGTCTTTTTAATTATAGCCACCCTAGCAAAGGTGAAGTAGTACCTTATTGCAGTTTTGGGTTTTTTGTTTTGTTTTGCTTTTTAGGAGGTTTCAGGGATTGAACCCAGTACCTTGCACATGAGAGGCAGGCACTCAAGCACTTGAGCTACATCTGCTCCCTCTCATTGAAGTTTTGATTTGCATTTCCCTAGTGGCTAATGATGTTAAGCCAGCTTGTCATGTGCTTATTGGCTATTTGAATTTCTTCTTTGGAGAAATGTGGGTTTAAATTCTTTGTTCATTTTTAATTGGATTATTTTTCTATGGGCTTATTTTTACTATGGGCTTGTGTGTTATTTATGTATTCTGGATATAATTCCCTATTAAATTTGTGATTTTTGCAAATATTTTTCCCACATTGTGGAATGTTTTCTCACTTTCCTTTGCAGCATTAAAGTTTGGGGTTTTTTGGTTGTGTGTTTCTTTTTTTTTAACATAGTTTAATTTTCCTACTTTTTTCTTTTGTTGCTTTTGATTTTGATGTTATATATAATAAACCATTGTCTAGCCAAGGTCACAAAGATTTACTCTTATGTTTTCTGTTAAGAGTTTTGTATTTTTAGCTCTTGCATTTAGATCAATGATCCATTTTGAGTTTAATTTTTGTATATGATATGAGGTAGGGGTCTAACTTCATTCTTTTGCAAGTGGATATCCAATTGTACCAGCACCATTTGTTGAAAACACTATTCTTTCCCTATTGAATTGTCTTGGTTGAAGCAACATTTTATATGCATATGTTTGAAAATTAAATTAAGAGGCATTGTATCATATGCTTTACTGACATTCAAACACACAAAAGTTATCCAGGTATACATTTCAAATAACTTTGTGTTTTGGCATAGCACTCTGCCAAGCACTTAATAGACAATAAAAATTTTGATTAATGAATAAATGCATAAAATTTGATTAATTTTTGTTTTCAAAAATCAACATATATCTCCAACTTCCACTTTGAATATGTACATTTTACTTACAAATTTTTATAAAACTCTAAACTTTTATGACACAACACCATTAAATTTACCAAATCCTCATGCATCTATTTATTTTACCTCTTGAAAAAATTTGTATTATAAAGAAACTTATTTAGAGAACTATCTACATTGAAACAATATCTGGCTAGGGAGTCAAAATTGCTTGTTTTTTGTTTGTTTTTTAATTTCTGATGAGTGCTGTTTCTCAAATTTGACCCCAGCCTGCTAGTAGCAATTACAAGTGGCACACAAAATGCCTCATGAACTTATTTAAGAAAGGTGACATACAAGATGATAATGATATCAATTACCTTTCACTATTAAGCACTGTACCAGGCACTTTACATCTGTTAAGCCACTGGCCTAATGTGGCAAAGCTAGTAAGCTTTGGAACCTGGATTTCAAATCTGGCTGACTCCAAGGACAATTTTGTTAAACTTTCTTTTATGTCCTCTGGAATTGGTAGAGATTATATTAAATATGCCAATGAAGACCTAAAATATGTGTCTAGAGGTACATAGATAGGATTTGGATTTATAAGGGTAACATAGAGCACAGAAGACCTCCTATTTCTAAATGTGTACCCCACCCTATATCTTAATACAAATCTGTATGTAAATGTAAGAAATATAATGGGGTGTGAGATATGACAGTGTTCATTCATTCATTCAGCAAATATTTAGAGAGTGCTTATTATGTACCAGGCATTATCCTAGGTACTGAGGACACATCAATAAACACAACAAAGTTCCTGCACTCATGGACCTTTCTTGTAGTGGGTAGACACAGACAAGAAATATAGGTAACTAATAAAATAAAATAATATCATTTTTGATGTTGAAATAATCTGTGAAGATACTTTAAAGGGATGATGAAATAAAGAGTTATGGGAGGGGGAATAAAGGAGCTACTGTCCCTCAGTGTCAGAAAAAGTGTCTTTGTGAAAGTGACATTTCTACTTATGCCGAAAAGATAAGATGGAGTCAGATATGTCAAAATCTGAGAAAAGAGAGCTCCAGGCAGAAGAACAGCAAATGAAAATCATGGAGGTGGGAATAAGCTTAGCCTTTGGAGGAAGAGACAGATGACTAGAAGAGATAGAGCATAGTAGATGGGAGTAAGAGTGGTAGGAGATGAAGTCTGAGAGAAAGACTGAGGTTGGACTAAGTATCCTCTTGTTGACCATAATAAGGAGTTTGGGTATTGGTCTAATTGCAAAGGGTAGACATTAGAGGATTTTAAGCAAGAAATAACATGGCTAATAGAGATAGTGAGATGTAGTCAGATACAGGATATATTTTGGAGGTAATGCCAACAAGAATTATTGAAGCATTAAATATATAGGTAACAGAAATAGAATAATTAAACTCATGAAATCTGGTACATAAATTATGAAGCATAATTTATACTTCTATTTTTGTATAACAGAAGATAAACTGAATTTTTCCTAGCAGTATCAAAATTAAAATATAAGAAAACTTTTCCATCTCCACATCAGATTGTACATTCCAACCATTTTAATCACACCATGCCACTGCTGGCAATGGCATATAGTTTATTGCACCATGTGCTGAGTACAGAAGGAAAGAGACAGTTTTTCTTGTTCCAAGAAAAAAATAAAAGAACCAACTATTTTACCATATCCACCAAGGATATTTTCACTTTCATAAGGAGTGCACTGCTAGCAGTAGACATATCCTGGGGTAACTGCCCCATCCACAGCCTCTGTCCCTGCAAATTACCTTTGCCCATAACCCCAACAAAAGAATCAGCCTAGGCATTCATGTTTTTGCTACACGTAGTACAAGACACACATGATTGTACAATACAAAGCTGGCTAATGTATTGGCAAATCAAGGGATTAATAGAACAGAGACAAAGAACTTATTTGTGGTAGGGTCTGGAACTGAAAGATCATGGAGAGGCAGAGCTCCAGTCTATACCACAGTAAGGCAATCCACGTACATCCTAAAGTTACAGAGGAGCAGAAACTGTGAGTAGCAAGGGAAGTCAGTCTAAAGACAGGAGAAGATAGAAGCCCAAGAAGCAGAAACGAGAGCAAGAAGACTCAGATTATATGAATATCATGGCATGAGTGGTTATCTTGCAACCAGAATTCCTATGCAAGATGCCCCATTACTGCATTTAAAATATGATGCATTTTACAAATCCTTGACTTTCATTTAACTTTTATTAGAAATAAGTCTACTGCAATGCCTGGATATAGTGTGACAACTTGGTGGATATTGTTGACCAGCTGACTTGTCTTTTCCATTTCAATGAAACAATGATTCTGTCTCAGAGTATGAATCTCTCAAAATAGCTTGAGACTATCCAAGTCATAAAACTCTCTGAGATTTTAGGATATAAAAAAGATAAAAAATAATAAATGCTTTCTCCAAGAACTCATAACTAATACTTCATGCCACTTAAAATTTCCATCATGGCCAAAAAACTGAGAGGGAAATGAAGGCATTTTTCCTGGCCAATTTTTTTTTTCTCCATCACTAATTTGCTAGCTGAGATTAGAATAAGTTTGGTGATAAGATGCAGTATATGAGAGTTACAAGTGTGTTATCAAATTGTGTTATATCATGGGTCCAAAATGAAAAGAAAATATGAAGGCCCATCACTAGAAATATGTAAGAATCTGATAAGGGAAAAAAATCTGGAATGTGACACAGTCCACAAAAAATTTAAATGGGCATAGTGAAATTCAAATAATAAATATTCTTGGCATTAAAGATCTTGAAATGAGTACAATATGATACATAATTCTATAATCCTATGAATTATATCCTATACATATAAGTATGTAAATGGATGAAGGAAAGGCTGGAAGAAGACACAGCTACTGATAATACCAGTGATCACTTCTGGATAGGCCACACAGGACATGAGTGGTCAGAAAGGACATGGGCTTTACCTATAATGTTTGATTTTTTAAAAAAACAAGTCTGCATTCATAAATTAATTGCATAATTAAACGCAATTTTAAAAATTATTTAAGAAAATATGATGAAAGGTTTGAAAATGAAACAAGTAAAGCTGTATTACAAGAAATTGTATTAATATAGTAAAAATCACTGCAAAAGACAAGGCTGTAGAGTGACCCAGTTTGCCAACCTGTGAATTTATGGAAATCAAGGCTAATGGCTTATAACAAATCACCTTTCATGGTACCAAAGCGAGGCGCAAAATTTTTGAAAAATCTCTAAAATCAGTTATTATTGAGGTGGTAAGGAATAGCATCTTTATAAATACTGCTAAACGGACAAGCCACAATCATGAGAAAGTACTACATTCCCTCAGTTCTCAACAAAAGATGAACAATATCACCTGATCTTGATAAAGTCCTAAAAGATATCCCTGTCAGAACGTTCCTAGTAGTGATAAGGAACCTTCTTCCTCACTACAAACCCCTTAAGTAGGTAGTGATTCTAGGACAATAAATTAACAGTGGGCAAA
>PVKH010033184.1:0-12048 GCA_004027955.1 Chaetophractus vellerosus | reverse complement strand
TCCTCCTGTTTTCTAAGACCCTAAACTCCTAGATGCCATTAACTCCTCTCTCCCAGAGAGGGCACTCTCATCCATGCCATCCTGTCCCTGCCATCTTGTACTCTTGGCTCCCTGTTTCTCCATGAACTGTTTGGCCCTATGCTACTGTTGCTCACATAGCTCATGACCCTGGGGAGGGGAGTAGTCGTCCTCTAAACTTTCAGGGGACTTGTCCTTTCTTTTGGGGGGTGTATGGAAAGAAAAGGAGAACAGGATGGTTGCAAATGTCTGTCAAGAAGCTAAGCCCAGAAGCCTGTGAACCCCATATTAACGCCCACATTAAATGAATATCTTTGGTTCATCAAATCCTCGATCAATTGGCTTTTTCCAAGGTACTTTAATTGTGCCCTTTGTTGTTTTTATCCTCTGTACTTAGTGATATATGCTTCTGTAAGTCTCAGAATACTTGGTATTTTTTCCGTGTGCTGAACTCCATAATGATCTTCTATGATATTAGCACAGGCTCTTCAGCTCTATTCATCATGGCAGGTGCAGTACATTAGCACCAAAAAATTAGACCATAATGCAACAATAGCGTATTGAAAACATCCATAAATATCTCATGAAAGCTTAGAATGTCCTCAAGACTGTAACATTACTTCTAAAGAGCTTTCATCTGTTACACTAAAAGGAATGATAAAATATTTAAGACATAATATGGTTCAGTATATAATTAACTTGTTCTTTACGCTAGGTGGTTTTAAATTTATTTAGGTAAATAATTTTTTTATATTCACACCTCACAAATGGAGCCTTTTATCATTTATAATGTTGTTGTTGCCATTCTAGTGAATGAGGTGGTTTATGAGCACTGTTTATCAATGAAACAAATGACTTTCATACTATTTGCCACCTGGTTAAACAATATAAAATTTAAATTACCTTTTTATAAATGTTCTCTTTTTTCTGTTTTGTTTTTCCTTATTCAGCTGATGATTTGCTCTTAACTGAGTAGCTTGTTTTTTCCCTTTCTCTCTTTACTGCCACCCAAGATGGAGGAAAGGAAGTGCTGTCCATGCACCAGATTCTCCTCTACTTACTACGATGTAGCAAAGCCCTGGTGCCTGAGGAGGAGATTGCCAATATGCTTCAGTGGGAAGAACTTGAGTGGCAGAAATATGCAGAAGAATGCAAAGGCATGATCGTTACAAACCCTGGAACGGTATGTTCTGGTGTTTCTGTACGCAGAGACCGAACCACCACCTTTCTCAGGTTGAATGTTTCACAGAAACACAAACAGCATATTTTCAGAGCCTTAAGTACTCATTGCTTCTTGTCCTTTGAGTAATTTTTCCTTTAAATATTTAATAAGTTAGAAAACTACTACAATTTAGGCATGTTTAGTAATAAATTCACCTAATTAGTAAATTTATTCTGCCTATTATGGAGAATTTTGAAGTTTTTATTTATGTTTTTTTTGTTGTTGTTGTTACATATCCACCCCTTTCTGCTTGTTCTCGCTGTGTTCATTTTTTTTTTTTTTGCGTTCTTCTGTGTCTGCTCTGTCACCCCTCGTTGCGGCGACGCACCGAGTCAGGTCACCGCGCAGGCGGCTCTGCTCCTTTTGCGGGCGGGTCTGCTTCTGTTCACGGGCGGCTCTGTTTTGTTCGCGGGTGACTTGCCCTGCCTGTGGCGGCTTTGCCCTGCCAACGGTGGCTCTGCCCTGCCCACGGTGGCTCTGCCCCGCCCATGGCGGCTTGCCTTTCTCAAGGCGGTCTGCCTGCCCGGAGAGGCCCCCGGGAACCGAACCCAGGGCCTCCCATGTGGTGAACCGGCGCCCTATCCACTGGGCTACAGCCGGCCCCCTTTATTTATGTTTGAATCTGTTTTTTTTCCTGAATATAAAAGTAATATATCATCATTATAGAAAATTGGGGAAACAGAAAAGTGGCTCAAAGAAGACATTAAAAATTATCCATAATTGCAGTTTTCAGAGATTGCTCTTTTCACTTTTCTAGGAATAGATATATTTCATGTTGTTCTTAAACAATTGGCATTATGTTAAATATTAGTATTGAGACATTTTTTTCTTTCTCTTGTCTTCCTCTAACAACAGCAGCAACAAAATGATTGTTTTTCCCTAATCTTAAATTTCTTTAGGAGTGTAATAAAAAAGGCATGTAAGTTATTTTTGGGCACTGTTGGGTATTGAATCGTGTTTCTCACAGAAGTCATTCCCATTCTCTGGTCCCATTAGTTAATAGGGCCTTTGAAGAGGTTATTAGTTAGGGTGTGCCCAAACTGAATGAGGGTGGACCTTATTCCAGTATGGTTGAAGTCCTTCTAAGCAAAGGAAATTAGACATGGAGAAAGAGAAGCCATGGGAGAAACAAGAAGCTGAGAGACAGTGGAACCCGGGAGAGAAAGGGGAAGATGCCACCATGTGCACTGCTGTATGACAGAAAAACCAAGTGTCTTAATTTGCTAAATGCTGCCCAAGAAATATAGCAGAAATGTGTTGGCTTTTATCATGAGAATATATTACATTAAAAGCTTATAGTTCTGAGGCCGTGAAAGTGGCCAAATCAAGACATCAAGACATGCTGGCTCGCCAAGTTGCAGCTGTAGGCAGTCAGGCATGTGGCGAAGTCATCTAAAGATGCCTTCTTTTGGAGCTATAGCTGTGGGCAATCAAGCACATGGCAGGGCATAATG
Source organism: Chaetophractus vellerosus (assembly GCA_004027955.1). Classification (NCBI taxonomy): domain Eukaryota; kingdom Metazoa; phylum Chordata; class Mammalia; order Cingulata; family Chlamyphoridae; genus Chaetophractus; species Chaetophractus vellerosus. The sequence continues at coordinate 9,354 of PVKH010033184.1, read as the reverse complement.
TCAGTCTGCTTATCTTTCCCCTCTCCTCTGGGGCAGTCAGTTCTGCCTCAAGGTGTTCCATGGGCCAAACCTCTTGGGGCCTCTTTCCATGCTTCTTGTGCTGTCAATTCTAGGCAGCCTTGTTTCAGTGTCTCTGCTGCTTTTTCTCTGTTTATCTTTGCTTTCAGTCCTCTTTTATAAAGGATCCCAGCAAGAGGACCAAGACCCACCCTGGGTCATGCCTCACTGAATTAATACAGTCAAAGTTCCCCCAACTGAATCCATTTCAATCAGAGGGTCCCACACCCACAGGAATGGGTTAGTTCTAAGAATGTGATCTTTTCTGGGATCCACAGAAAGCCCTAACCTGTCATGCCAAAGAACGCCAAAGATTGCCAAAGATTGCCAGCCAGCCAGAACATATTAATCCTGGGGAAAAGCAAGCCTTCTACCCTTTTTTTTTTAAAAAAAGATTTATTTATTTTATTTATTATATATCCCCCCCTTTTTGCTTGTTCTCGCTTTGTTCGTCTTCTGCGTTCTTCTGTGTCCGCTTGTCTCCCCCCGCTGCGGCGACCCGCCGAGTCAGCTCACTGCGCAGCGGCCTGCCCTGCTCACGGCGGCTTGCCCTGCCCACGGCAGCTTGCCTTCTCAAGGCGGCCTGCTCACTCGAGGAGGCCCTGGGAACCGAACCCGCGGCCTCCCATGTGGTAAACTGGTGCCCTATGAATTGGGTTACAGCCGGCCCCCCTTCTACCCTTTGAAACTGTGAGCCAATAAATTCCTGTTGTTAAGCACAAAGGAAACAGCAATTGATGATTTTGAAAATTCTCTGCCTAAGCGGGTAGCATGCTTTGAGATTAGGGCAGAAGCAATTCCGTCAGGGACCTCCCTGAGATTTTGGAAAGTGAGTCCCCAGAGGACAGGATTCCATTTGAGAGTTTAGTTGAGCAACCTCTTTGCTAAAGTGGGTATGGCTGAACATGAATTCAGCTAGCCATTTCAGTGGAAGTCAGGATTAGAAATGCAGTTATCCAAGAAGGATTTATGGAAAGTTCTCTGGTCTGATGGTTTGGATGCCCTGGAACTGCAAGTAAAGCCAACAAGACTTTTGTGAACGATGTATGAACAGCAGCATTGCTTGAGAAGGACAGAGAAGGAACAAATTGAAGGAAGAATGAATTCAAGGACAGAACCATAGAAGCTCAGCTCTGGACCAAAGAGATCTCCTTGGGCCAAGAGAATGGCCACCCATGTGAGTGAGAAGAGCAGGTCCAACCCTGCACTTGCAAGGGGCAGGCTATCTGTACCTGCACTTGGTAAGGGGAAGAGGGCACGACTTGTTCAGGAGAGTGCCACCACTCCAGTGCCAAAGATGGTGGTGCCTATACCCAGGCATTTGCACAAAATCTGGCTGCCATCCCAGTGCTCAGGGAGAGGGTTGGGTCTATACCCCAGTGATTGGGGAGAGCATGGCTCCTGGGCAAACACTTGGAAGGGGTGGAGCCGCTGCTCTGTCAGGCTTGGAGAAGAAAACATTGATCCATAGATGACTCTCAGACCTTGAGATCTAATGGAGTTTGCCTTGCTGGATTTTGGACTTGTTTGGGAACTGAAACCCCTGTTTTTCTTCTAATGTTTCCCTTCTGTAATGGGAATATCTATCCTAGGCCTGTTCCACCATTGTATATTGGAAGCAGATAACTTATTTTCTAGGTTGGACTGATGTTTTGAAGAGGGATTTTGCCCCAGGATGAACCATACCCATAATTGATTTTGATGAGACTGGCATGGAAGTATGAGAGCACCCATTCCTTCATACTAGTTATACTGGTTGAAAAAAATTTGTCAGTATGATAGGAAAATATATATATATCTTATTTAGTTTTGTATTTATTTTGGTTTCTAGTGAAAATCATTATTTAAATCTTTATCGACCATTTATATTGTGATTTTTTTTTGCCTATTAATATCTTTAGTCTAATTTTCTTTTATTTGTCCTTTTTACTGATCCTTTCATTAGTCCTTTGTCATAACTATTACAAATATTTCCCATATTATATAAGATGATTTTTTTTCTCTAAAATGTGTTGTTTCATAATATAGTTCAGTGTTGGCATCTTATCAGGATAAAATTTTGTAGACAGGGAGAATTAAACTTCCATGAAAATAAACAATGACGTTTTTAAGCAAAGCTGCTGTTTTAAAAATGCTGCCAAATTGTTTAATAGCCTTAATTCATAAAAAGAAAAACTCTGGATCAACTTTTTGTAGCATGACAGTAACATCTGCACAAACAAAATATTGCTATTTGCAAATAAAACATTCCTGCTATTACTGATTATTTGAAACAAATCCAGATAGTGAAAGTGCTTAATAAAAAATGTTTAAATGTAAAATTTTTTTAAATTAGAAAATTATGCAGCTTTGTTATACTGTTAACCACATGAATAATCATTAGAGTAATTTAAAAGAAATATATACTAGCACAGTGAAAGTAAAACTGTGCTTTTTATTTTTCTTCTTTAAACAGTTGCATATATTAACATTTCTTCTCTCACGTTTAGAGCTGGGTGAGAATGAATGGGTGGTGATGATGGTGGGAAACATACCTTTCCATCTTAGTTGATCCATACAAAGATTCCCATGCTCTACAGAGGGCACTTTGGGAACTCTTCTACCCCAGGGCTTCCATTTGTGGCATAGTTGGCATTTCCTGAAATACTTTATTCAATTGGGGAGCTTTTAAAAAAGCTATGGGTGCCCCAACCTGTATGTTCCAGGCAGTGGGGCCTGGGAATCTGTAGTTTAGAAAATTCCCAGGTGCTTGTGATTCACCTATTACCTGCTTGTTTTTGAGCCACTGATGTAGATAGTGTTTACCCATCATCATGATTATCAGTCAACTAATGTTTGTTTAGGGAATACTATATGAGCTTGGTGCTGGTGATGCTTATGGTCTGTATGCAGTACTTGCCCAGGTGAAAACCCAAGGCATATGAATATGAAAGGAGCCTGTGGTGAAGTGTTGAATCAGTGAACCAATCGGTAAAGTCTGTAGGGGAGATCCCTGGGTCATGCTTACCAGAGATGCTACATGGAGGAGATAACACTATAGGGGAGGTGTTTAAGGAATTGAGAAATTGTATAAATTATTGAAATGAAAAAAAAGTACATACTTGAGATAAAAGGCCAATTTTGAAGGTAGTGAGGAAACCAGACTAGTCAGCATTAAAGGTTTATATTGGAAAGTAATTGGAAATAAATTAGGAAAGGTAGGTTTAAGTGCCAGGCTTTAGTAACATGTTAAGGGGGAAAATCCTGAAAACTTAGTATCATGAAAACATCTTTTCATGATATCTTTTTGAGAAGTGTCCAAGATATACATCATACAAGGTAGATATGAGAGTACTTTTGATCCTCTGCAGTACTTGCTTTGAAAGATTGCCCAAAGGTAAGAATATCAGGAAATTTATTAAAATTTTCAGGCCATTATAGACACATAAATTCTTTATTGCTGCAGAACTTAAAGTTAATTTCCCTCTCTAAGCACTTGTCTGTGCTAGGAAATACCTTTGTCAGTAGTGAGAAATGTTTTTTAATTCTTACACAAAAGATGTAGTATGTGGCTAAGTCTGGAGCTTACTTCACCTCCCCACATTCCATAAATTTAGAGATGATATACATATTTTAAACCACTGTTTTCTTTGTTGATACCATAGCATGGAGTTTAAAATCACAGAAACACGAAGGATTCAATAGCCTCCATCTATTGTGTAATTCCTTTTAGAAATGTATCCAGCTGCTTTGATGCACATAATAGTGGAAACAATTCTTAGAGATAAATAACATGTTGCTTCTGTTGATGGACATTTAAATCATTTAATGTTGTTACCTATGACCAAAATCTTTTTCAGTCATTAATTTTAGAAAGCAAGGCCAACTTTTCAAGATACTAGTGAAATTTTGATTGTTAAATGACATTTAAATATATTTTTAAAAACTTTAATATATCCTCTTCATTACCTGGTTGGATTCATGAGGTGGCTCACTGGGACAACATCTTGTCCAGGTTGCTGGGAACTTTCCCGGCTTTTGCACTGTAGGTGCTGCATCCCAAGAAGCCCCTCTGCCCTGGTTTAGCCAGGCTGCCATGCTGACTGTAGTTGTTGAACATGACTGTGGGGCAGAGTGAAACTTATTGGCCCCTGTGTGTATAGACTCTAAAGCAGCTGGACCAGTGATCACTGTCTGCTAGTAAAAATTGAGTCTTTCATCAGGGACTCACTGTTAAGTGAGGAAGTTGATAAAACATACTCTCAATAATTTTATCATCTTTTTACAAATTTAAGCTTTTATAATGAAAGGTATTTCACAAATTTTCTTGTATTTTGGTAACTTCAGAAAAATTAGCCATTCACTTCTTGCTTTATTAGCCTTGTAGAAGAAAACATGTGAGACTCTATTAAAGACAAAAATGTCCCACATTGACATAAGAAAATAAACTTAACTATTTGGCCTTTGTACCACTACAGTTTCTAATTCCAAGGTGTAGAATTAAAGGAATACACAGGGCATGCTGAGAACTAACGAAAAAAAAAATTATGTAAAGGATATGTGTGCATCCTGAATAGAAGTAAGTTAATTGTTTGAAATGTGAAATTAAAGCAGAACAAGCCAGCACATCTTCCCTGTGATGTGCAGTATTTCCCCCGTGCCTTTGGAGAGGTTAAGGAAAAGTTAGGTCTGACTAGGTGTCCTTTTAAAAGTTTAATTTTTAAAGGCTTCTATGTAGGCTGCAAAAAAAGGACAAAATCATTGTTCATTATGCCAGATAGCATAGCCTTATTTACAGGGATGAAATTATAGTTTTTATATAGTATAGCTTTGACGATAAAGGGTTTTAAGTGACATTTTCCTAGGGACCAGGCTTTCCTAGAAGAAAATCTGATTAATTTCTTCCTTATTTAGGTTAAAACCAATACTTACAGACTTCTTATGGGAATAAATGGCTTTGATTTCTCCTCTAGAAACCAAGCTCTGTCCGCATTGATCAGCTGGATCGTGAACAGTTCAACCCCGATGTGATTACTTTTCCGATTATCGTCCACTTTGGGATACGCCCTGCACAGTTGAGTTATGCAGGAGACCCACAGTAAGATATTTCTCGGTGTTTGTCTAAGCCAATTTCACCTTCTACTAACAGCTGAATTAGCAGAGGAATACCCTTAAGTGAATCTTTTCCTTTTTAAAAATTAAGGCCTGCAATGTGCCATGTTTTCAAATTTAGGTATACCAAATGAAACAAGTTTTGGTAGCTCCCGGAGAATTATTTTCTGTACGTATTTGACTGCAGGAAACAGTAGATTATCCTTGCAATCTTGGTCAACATGAGTCTTGTATGTTTTAACCTGTAAGAAACTTTTCCTTTATTCATAATAGTAATAATTATTATGATGATTTATTTTTTCAGTACCCTCTAGAGGAAAGTAGCACCATAGTGATTCCTATATTGCCAAATGTATGCAGAGCTCTATTTTTTGGGCATCTTAATGAAAGCTCAAGATCACATGCAAAGTCAAGGGTTGTGTTGGAAGAAGAAGCCATGAATTGATATTATTACTTTTGGCATGTTGGTATTTTTTTGGGAGAAGATGAGAGTATGTGGGAATGGAAATATTCTCTTCAGGAGTGTTTGGATTTCCTACCTTGTTAAACAAACAAACAAAACATTTCCTGACTTAATTCTTTTTTTAAAAGGAGTCATAATGGGCATGGGAGATTTTCAGTTCATAAATACAGTTCTGGCTGACATATATTAGAAGAGGCTAAAGGGTTTTGTTCTTTTTTTTCCCCCTTTGGATAAAAGTATGAAGCAATGAACCAGGCACTGTGTAAGTACTTCTTTCTTTCCTCCATTCTCTAAAAATTGTTATCAAAAAGAAGAGGCCCAGCTAAGGCCAAAAAAGGAGCAGTTTCAATATGACAAAAAAAATCTTTTGAAAATCCCATTTTGTCAGGAGAATGTTAGTAGAATGTGATTAGGCTCTCGTGGGCTCTTAGATGGTAGAATTGTGAGTTGATGAAGACTGCATATTCTCTTCATTCCCAGGACTGTTTAATGGTATCCTTTAGACTGATCCAGGGTTATCACAATTTTGGCTGCAACAAATATGCTCATTTTTGTCATGGTAAATGCAAATTGTCATACACCATTTGTCTTTTACCCTCCGATGGAAAAATGGATACAGCTATGCAGCTTGCCTTTTCTATTCTGATACTTTCTGACTTTTACTTTTGGTATAGGCAGTTCAGAAACCAACAGTATCTCTCTTAAGTGAGGACTCTTTTCTTTTAACAAACTTCAGAAACTACATATTTAAATAAAGGTTGCCACTTTCAAAGAAGTAACAATGGGAAATGGTACGTTTCCATTGTTTAAAATATTTTTTCGTGTTGGGGAGTGGATGTAGCTCTATAGTTGAGCACCTGCTTCCCACATACAAGGTCCTGGGTTCATTCCCTGGTACCTCCTATATATCCCAAAAAATATATACATATATATTTTGTGTCTTCTTAAGTCTTTCTGGAGCACTAGATTCGTTGTATAGTCATACCTCATTTTTGACCAAAATAAGTAATAATCAACTTAATCACCAGGTTCCAGATGACTCTTGGCTGTCCTGGCCCCCCATACCCGCAAATCATGTCCTTCTTTAGAATGAAGATTTGATGCCTTTAAGGATATTCAGAATAATATAGTTTATGATCGAGCAGGCCTATTAAAACAACTGACTTTGTTGCGCTGTAGATCTCCCTTCTCTGTCTAAGATGTCTATCTGTCCTTTTTCTTAGATACCAGAAGCTGTGGAAGAGTTATGTGAAACTTCGTCATCTCCTAGCAAATAGTCCTAAAGTCAAACAAACAGACAAACAGAAGCTGGCACAGAGAGAGGTAAGTATTGAGCCTTTCCTCTGTGATGATGATGCGTTTCAGGTTTATTTCAAGATTGTTGCATTAGCACTACACTTCTAGAATAAGATGGGAAAATACTTTTAAAAAAATCATACCTTTCTCCCCTACCCCCATTACTATACTGATTTTGTTTTTTTCATTTTAATACCTAAGGGAACATCCCTTCCCATCCACCACTAAAAAGGCCAGTTTCTTGCTGGATTACTACCAGAGACTCAAATATATCTTTTGATATATAAATTTTTTTTAAGTTCAGTAATTTCCCAAATCAGCCTTTTCTCATTAGACTACACATAATATACCATTGCGTCTTCTCAAATTTCTGTCATTAAGTTGTAATAGATTGCTTTACATATGTGTATCAGTTTAGTAGGGTGAACTTATTTTATAAGATTTTATATCCCAGAATTCATATTTCTTTACTAATGGGTAATATTATCCCAGTGTTCCAGGATCATTTATATTTTAGTTCTAATTTTAAGAATAAATGCATTCAGCATCAAAATATATTTTATGTTAATAAAGTTTTATTCTGCTGTGGCAGTATAAAAGAGCAAGGCTTTGAAGCTGGGGAAACGTGTTTCAGTTCCAGCCTTGTCACTTTTGTGACGTGAGCCAGTCGGCCTCTTTCCAGAAGAACTAAGGCCAAGAGAGGCTGACTGAAAGGTTCCTGTTGGTGCCACCAAGGGAAGAGGTGGTGGTTGGGGCTTCTGAGAGGCTCCATGTAATGCTCCTAGCGCAGTATTCGGCCTGTAGTAAATGGTGGAGGTGGTGGTTCCTGATAATATTGTTAATTCTTACTAATAAAATTTGTAGATTTTTATTGAATTGTCTGCATACAAATAGTTATTTTTTATATTTAATTATTTGAAGGGTAGTAAAAGGGAAAAGTTAATTCCTGATTGTGTCTCACAGGAATAGTTTTTTTCATCATTGTTTCTTTAAAATAAAATTTACTCTTATTGCAAGAGTCTTTAAAAGGGGTTTGTAAATTTGAAGGCAATTTTTAGAATTTTGCAGGTGGTGGGTTAATTTATAGATTGTCTCATAGATGTAAACACCTAACATAAAACTTGATATGAATATAATTTTTACATGCTGATTTCATTTCCCAAACACCATATTTTGCTTCAGTGATGGGTGTTTTTCATTTTAGCATGTGAGAATGGATAGTTTCGGTTTAGACTTTTCTTATCTAGTTACCAGGAAAGGCTGCCTTATACCCAAGGCTTTGAGACTCCCGGTCTTCATTTCAAATAAAATGTTGTAATTATGTATGAAGAGGTTTGAGTACCTGAATGTAATGGTGATATTGAATGAATCCACTTTATTTTCTAATGCCTGATATTTGGCTTAATACTGCTTTACAACTATTGGGCTACTTATCATAATGAATTCTCTTCTAGGAGGCACTCCAAAAAATACGACAGAAAAATACAATGAGGCGAGAAGTAACAGTGGAGCTAAGTAGCCAAGGATTCTGGAAAACTGGCATCCGCTCTGATGTCTGTCAGGTGATGACACTTCTGAGAACACAATTATGCTATTACATCTTTTCCTTTAAAAGGCATCTGTCAGTGAAATTTTCCCAATTCTGAGAAGTTTCTATTGAACATGTTACGTTGAGGCTAAACAGAATAGCAACCACAAATTGTTTTCTGTCTTTTGGATTTTGTTTTTGTTACCAGTTTTGGTGTTGTGGGAGGAGAGGGCTTACTTAGTAATGCCAGATTAGGCTTTACACTTTGGGTGAAAACAAGTCTATCCTTCAAGTGCACCTGCGTATTTGGAGCATGTGTGTAAGTGCTTGTACAGAAGAGATAATCCACCAGCTGAACAGGCAGACTCTTGAAGGCGGTGTGTGCAAACTTCTCATGCTGATGACTGAAATTTATATTTCAGGGAACTGAAGACATTATTGAACTGAATTAGTATAAACTTCATGTTTGAGCTAAATGACAATATTTTTTCCTGGGGTAAGCTCAATAAAGAAACATTTTAGCTAAATATAACTGACTTGCTAGTAAGTATTTTTGTTTTTCCTGTAGGTGGGATTTATACCAGATTATAGGTCCCCCAAAACTAGCATATGCTTTGGCTCTTCACTTGATTCTTTTGTCACTGTATTGGTTTGCACTCCATGGCATTTACAGTGAAGGAGGGTAATGTACTTTGCCATGTTCATTTTGACCTTTTGGAAGAGTACTTCCGCTTACCTGTTTTGATGGTAGCATGTGCTGTAATATGTTCAGGCAACTCTTAGATGTTTGTGTCATCTTTACGTGTCTTTTTTTTTTTTTTAAATCAATGTTGACATTTAATTAAACAGTGGAATTTGATCCTATAATTAAAAGCATTACTACACAATTATTTTACCATGCAATGTCAAATCCTAAATA
>PVKH010033183.1:0-12057 GCA_004027955.1 Chaetophractus vellerosus | reverse complement strand
CAAGAATCAACTCAAAATGGATCAAAGACCTAAATATAAAATCCAGGACTATAAAACTACTAGAAGAAAATATAGGGAAACATCTCCATGATCTTGTGATAGGTGGTGGTTTCTTGGACCTTACACCCAAAAGAAAAGAAAAAATAGATAAATGGGACCTCATCAAAATTAAACATTTTGCATCTCAAAAGACTTTCTCAAAAGGGTGAAAAGGCAGCCAACTCAATGGGAGAAAATATTTGGAAATCACATATCTGATAAGGGTTAAATATCCATGATATATAAAGGGATGCTACAGCTCAAAAATAAAAAGACAAATGACCTGATTAAAAAACAAGCAAAAGACTTGAATAGACATTTGTCCCAAGAAGAAATACAAATAATGAAGAAGAAAAAAAACACATGAGAAAATGCTCAACATCACTAGCAATTAGGGAAATTCAAATCAAAGCTGCAATGATTGCACACCTATTAGAATGGCCACTATTAAAAAGACAGAGAACTACAAGTGTTGGAGAGGATGTAGAGAGATAGGAACACTTATTCACTGTTGGTGGGAATGTAGAATGGTACAGTCACTGTGGAGGACTGTTTGGGAATTCCTAAGGAAGTTGAATATAGATTTGTCATGTGACCCTGCAATACCTCAATTGGGTATATACTCAGAAGAACCGAGAGCAGTGACACAAACAGACATTTGCACACTGATGTTCATAATGGTGTTGTTCACAGTTGCCAAAAGTTGGAAACAACACAAATATCCATCAGCCGATGAATGGTTAAACAAACTGTGGTGTATTCACACGATGGAATACTATGCAGCTATAAGAAGAAATGAAGTCATAAAGCATATGACAACATGGATGAACCTGGAGGACATTATGTTGAGTGAAACAAGCCAGACACAAAAGGACAATTACTGTATGACTGTGCTTCTATGAACTAAATATATTGTATAATCTCATGGAGTTATTAACTTGAATATGGGCCACCAGGAAATAGAATGAGTTTAGAGAACGGAAATCTGAGGGTTAATCTGTGCAGAATTCGTTAAAATGTTGTTTGTAAATCTTTGGGAATGAATAGAAATGGTGAAAGCGCATCATCTTGTTTGTAATTAACAGTGCTAATACATGGGTATGACTGGTTGAAGGGGAAAGTTTAATGTCATGTAAACTACTAGAAGGAGAGCTGAAAACTGTAACATGGGTCTGTATAGCATAGTGAAACCTCATGTGAAATATGAATATGGGTGATATTGCATATATAAGACTGTTTTTCTTTGAAACTGAACAAATGTACATTAACGTTACAAAATGTTAATACCAGGCAAAAAATACAACCAAAGCAAACTGTGGACAGAAGTGTATAGTAATATTTTAATAATCTTCCATTAAGGGTAAAAAAAAAAGGGAAGTATGCTACATGAAAGAAACTAGACAAAAGGTACTACATATTGTTTGACTCCGTCCATGCAAAATATAAATACAAATGAATTAGAAAGATAGAAACAGAACAGCAGCTATGTATGACAGGGGAAGCATAGAGAAATTGAGAGATCTTTAAGGGGTAGAGGTTTTTTGTCTGTTTTTTTTTTAATTGGAATAATGAAATGCTCTAATAATCATTGAAGTGATGATTATACCAAATACAAAATACCACTGATAGTACACTGTGATGGAATATATGCTTTATTAATATGTATAAATAAAATTGATTTTTCTAAAAAAGAAAAAAGCTTCCTATGTCTTTATGAATTTTTTTTTTGCTAACTCTATCAAATACTAAGAGAACTATGTTAAAACTCTGACTTTTATGGTAGATTTCTCTGTTTCTTAGTGAATATATCAATTTTGCATTATATATTTTGAGACTATGTTTTAGGTACATACAAGTTTAGAAATGCATGTTTTATAATTAAGAGATTCTTTTCATTATGATATGATATGATATGATATGATATGATATGATATGATATGATTGATATATGCAGTTGCCCTCTTTATTACAATTCCTTCCCACTTGAAGCATATTTTGTCTGATATATATTTATACGAGTTATTTTGTGGTTAATATTTGTTTGGCATACATTTATCCAAACTTTTACTTTGAATGCTTCCATATCCTTAAATTTTACATGTGACTCATGCTATCCTCATATAGGCTTTTCCCCCAGTATGACAATCCTTGTATTTCACTTGCAAAATTACATTGATTGTAATTAAGAACATATTTGGATTTATTTCTTTTAAAAAAGCTTCCAACAAAGAAAATCCCCAGACAAGATTGCCTCACTGGTGAATTATACTAAACATTTAAAGAAGAATTAACACCAATCCTTCATGAAGTCTTCCAAAATATAGATGTGGAAGGAACACTTCATAATTCATTCTGTGAGGCTAGAACTAAACTGATACCAAAATCAGGCAAAGCCCTCACAAGAATAGACAACTGCAGACCAATGTCTCTCATGAATGTGGATACAAAAATCCACCACAGAACGCTAACGAACCAAATCTAGCAGCACATAAAAAGGGTTATACCACACGACCCTATGGAATTTTCCCAAGGAACTCAGGGTTGATTCAACATATGTTCACCAATGCAATACCCCATATAAAGAATAAAGGGCATAAACCTCATGGTCATTTAAACAGCTGCAGAAACACACTTGACAAAACCCACACCCTTTCATGATAAAAACACTCGTCAAACCAGGAATAGAAAAAAGAATTTTTTTTCAGTCTAATAAAGGGTTTCTAAAAAAAAAAACAAGACACCACCACAGCTAACATCCACTTAATGAAAGTTTTCCCTCTAAAATCAGGAACAATACACAGATGTCTACTCCTGCCACTTCTATACAACACTGTAGTGAAGGAATTGAACAAGAAAATGAAACTAAAGGAATCCAGGAAGTAAAAGTATCCTTATTTGCAGATGACATGATCCGGTATATAAAAAATCCTAAGGAATCCACAAAACAATTATTAGAGGTAATAGACAAGTTGAGCAAAATTTCAAGATACAGGATGAATACAGTATAAAATATCAGCTGTATTTTTATACACTAGTAATGAAAAATCTGAAAATGAAATTAAGAAAGCAATTTCATTTACAATAGCATCAGAGAGAATAAAATACTTAGGAATAAGCATAACAAAAATAAGTGCAAAACTTGCACACTGAAAACTACAATACATTTTTTAAAGAAATTAAAGAAGACCTACATAAATGGAAAAACACCCCAAGTTGCTGGATTAGAAAACTTAATAGTGTTAAGATAACAACACTCCCCCAATTGATTTACAGATTCTATGCAGTCCCTATAAAAATTCCAGCTTTCTTTTTGTGCATAAATTGACAGAGTGATGCTAAATTTCATATGTAAATCCAAGAGATCCAGAATAACCAAAACAATCTTGAAAAGAACAAAGTAGGAGAATTCACACTTTCCAATTACAAAACTACTACAAAACTACAGTAATCAAGACAGTGTGTTACTGGCTTAATATGGACATATAGATAAATGATATTTATACTTTATAGTCCAAAATAAACCTACACACATATGGCCAATTGATTTTCAACAAGGCAACCAACACAGTTCGATGGAAAAAGAATAATATTTTCAACAAATGGTGTTGAAACAACTGAATAGCTACATTCAGAAGATTGAATTTGGAAACTTATCTCACCCTAAATCCAAAAATTAAGTTCAAGATGAATCAAAGAATTAAATAGCAAAAGTATCCAACTCTTAGAAGAAAAATATAAATCTTCATGACCTTGGGTTAGGCAATGGCTTCTTAGATAAGACATCAAAAGCAACAACAAAAAAGACATAACTTGGACATTATGAAAATTAAATAATTTTGTGCTTCAAAGGGCACCATGAAGAAAGTGAAAAGGCAACTCATGGAATGGGAGAAAATATTTGCAAATCATATATATGATAAGGCTCTAGTATCCTGAATATACTTAAAATTCAATAATAAAAAGATAAATTACCCAATTAAAGATGGGCAAAGGATTTAAGTAGACATTTCTCCAAAGAAGATATACAAATGGCCCATAAGCACATGGAAAGATGCTCAAAATCATTACTCATCAGGAAAATGCAAATCAAAACCACAATGAAATTCCACTTCACACCCACTTCTGTGTGAACTGTAAACCAGATGCCTTCCCTTGTAGTTGCAAAGGACTAGCCTCATGATAATCTTGTGACTTTGGGCCTACCCCTTATCTGGTCTCTTGTAACTTAGTAGTTTCAGGACCCTGCTAACAGCCCCTCCTGTTTATTAACGAAGAAACCTGAATCATCCCACTCTCTGTTGCTCTTTTCTCCTAGATCAAGCCAGTTTCAGCAAGAAGTATCCCTCCAGACATGCGCAGTAGCACACGCTAGCCTAAAGTTACCTGTGCCTAATTATGATAGTAAAAAGCAAACCCACCAATCAGGCTAAGCCACCGTTTTTGAATCATGAAGTAGCATGATTTGGAACTATGCATGCTCCACTTAAGCCTGCCCCATGCGTCACCTCACCTTATCCTAAACCACTCTAGACCCACCTGCCAGAAACTGTAGACATATCTCAAACCTCTTCTGCTCAGGGAGACAGAGCTGAGGTTTTCATCTCCCTGTTCACAATAAACTCCTCCTTTTGTCGAAATAGAGGTTTCAGGGCATTAACCTCTGTGTACATCGGGCAAGGAGCCCACTTTGGGCAATAACAAAGAGAAGACAATAAAAGTGTTGGAGAGGATGTGGAGAAATTAGAGCCCTCATGCCTTGCTGAAGGAAATGTCAAATGGTGTAGCACCTTGGAAAACTGCCTGGAAGTTCCTCAAAATGTTAAACATAGAATTACCATATGACCCAGCAATCCCATGCCTAGGCACACACCAAGAATCTTGAAAACATATGTTCTCACAAAAACTGGGACATGATTAATCATAGCAGCATTGTTCATGGTAACCAAAAAGTGGAAGCAACCAAAACGTCCGTCAACTGACAAATGGACAAACACAACGTATATCTATACAGTGGAATACTATACAGCCGTGGAAAAAATGTGGTACTGATACATGAAGGTAATTAACACTTCTGAATTATGTGTGTGAAAGTGGTTGGAAGGGGAAGATTTGGGCTGTGTTTGTTTCTAGAAGGAAAGCTAGAGGATAAAACATGGGACTGTATAACACAGTGAACCCTGTTGTGGATGATAACCGTGGTTAATAGTACAAATATAAGAATGTGCTTCCATGAATTATAACAAATATTCACCACTATTACAAGGTGTTAACAATAGGGTGGTATATGGAAAAAAACACACCTAATGCAAACTTTGGACTTTAGTTAACAATAATATTTTAATATTTTTTATCAGTTGTAACAAAAATACCATACCAATGCTAAGTGTCAACAATAGGGGCGTATATGGGAAAGTTGTGTTTTTTCATGGTTTTTATGTAAACCTACAACTTCTCTAGTTTAAAATATTACAGTAATTTTTAAAAATTATGCTAAGTGAAAGAAACCAGACACAAAGTACTGCGTATGGTATGAGTCCATTTGTATGAAATGTAAATATAAATAAATCTATAGAGACAGAATTAAATTAGTGGCTGGGGATGGATAGAGGGATTGAGAGGTGACTGCTAAGGGGCATGGGGGTTTCTTTTTGGAGAAATGAAAATGTTCTAAAATTGATTGTGGTGATGAGTGCACAACGCTGTGATTATACTAAAAGCCATTGATTGAACGCTTTGGAAGGGTTGTATGGTGTGTATTTCAATAAACTGCTGAAAAGAAAAGAATGAGGTACTGATACATGCTACAACATGGATAAACTTTGAAAAACATCAGGTTAAGTGAAATAAGCCAGACACTAAATGGTAAATATTGCATGATTCCATTTATATGAAATGCCCAGAACAGGCAAATCCACAGAGACAGAAAGTAGATTGGTAGTTTCCAAGGGATAGGGAATGGGGGGTGACAGCTAATGGGGTGTGAAAATGTCCTGGAATTAGTGGAAAATGTTCTGGATTTAGTTATACAAGCTTGTGAATATGCTAAAAGTCAATAACTCTATACATTAAAATAGTGAAAATTTATGATATATGAATAAGGTCTTATTTTAGTTTGCCACAGGCTGGTGATGCAAAATACCAGAAATGGGTTGGCTTTTACAATAGAAATTTATTAGGGTAATGGCTTACAGTTCCAAGGCTGTGAAAATGCCCTGATCAAGGCATCATCCAAAGATACTGTCTCACCAAGTTGCAGCTGTCCAAGATCAGGCACGTGGTTGCATCATCTAAAGAGGCTTTCTCTCCGAGCTCAGCTGCGGGCCAGAAGCCTATGGTTCGTCTCCCCTTCTCCTCCTTGCTTCAGCTCCTGCTGCTCCACTGATTCCAGCCCCCCGCCTGTCTCTCAGCTTCTCAGGGTTTATCTGACTTTCTGCTGCTGCAGGAGATCCTGCAGTCCTCTCTCACATGACAGGGTAAAATGGCAGCTCTCTTTCTCTGTGTCTCTTCAGCTTCTCCCGTCTGTAAGAGGACTGAGACCCACCCTGGGTCACGCCTCACTGAAGTACTCCAGCCAAAGGTCCCGACTGAATTCAGTCCAGTCAAAGGGTGACTCACCCACAGGAATGGATTAGCTCCGAGAACGTGATCTTTTCTGGGAGTCACAAGAAGCTTCAAACTTTCACAGATCTCAATTTAAAAAACCGTTAATTCCTCATCCAAACCATAACTAAACTTCTCTTTTCTTTCCTAATTCAATGATCCATACATGAATATCTTTAAGTAATGATTGTGTTATTTGTTGTTTCTATCTAAACACAAAAAAAGTAAGTCCAAAATTTAATAGCAATACTAAAATCAACCACAAAAGTGTCAGGCAAACAGCAATACTGTAACATTTCAGTTGCTTTTGTGACCATGGCAGAGACTCTAGTTTTCCCCCAAAGCCAATTTTCCCCTTCTCCCTTAATAATAAAAATCTTATTTTATCTGATTTCCCGGTCATCCTATCGGCAAGGCATGTTCATGTTGACTTGGGTCTATCCAAAGGGATCTAAGCAGAAATATTTCTTCCGGGAAGTAGCTTCAAAGTCCATCCTTCTTCATCCTTCCTCCTTCCCACTGTCTATACTGAGGGCACGAGGCCCGGGGCTGGGAGCCATTTTGGAGCATGAGGTAGAAGCTGCAAGTTGAGGCTCGTCAAAAAGACAGAGGGAGCCTGATTTCCTGGGAGCCACTAAATCTAGTTGGGGCCGTACACATTCTTGATTAATCTACTTTTATTCTGATTTTGTTGTTGTTGCTGTTGCTTTTCTGTCATTCGTAGCTTAGTCTTCCCCTAAGTCATACAATGACTCGTTTTTTTACTACTTCCCACTAAATATTTAGTCAAGTTATATTGTCCTGGGCCACTTATAATGCGTGCTGTACTGGTAAATATCTAACAAAGATGCCTAATTTGTAGCCATTGCCAGTTTCCACTGTGTAAATACTCTCACCAAAGCTGCCCTCAAGCTACCGACCTGTGGGCACTGAATGTGGAAATGGAAAGAGATGCGATTGGCCTTTGCGAGCCAGTGCAAGTTGGTTCCAGCACACCACTGCTTATAATAATTTGTAGTTCTGTTTGGGTTATATAAACTCTTTCCTGATGCCCATTTTTTTTTTTTGTTCATTTTCAATTCAGGAGTGTTAGAGCCCAATCACCTGGCAGTTTTAACTTGGTGGATATTAGCTACTAGTCCTTCCTTCATAACACCATTTAGCTACCGCAGGATAGTGAAGTTGGCTCTCCAGATGATGAGCTGAGCAGGGAAAAGTGAGCAGTTCAGTCTATAAAGCTTTTCATTTAGCTGCAGCAGGTCCACCATCAATGACTCAATGCATGGTTTTCTGTAGATGTTAATAAGTGGAAGTTGCCACTGGATGTAATCATTTTGTATTAAATAGACATAGCAATAGAAATTTTGATGATATAATTGGAATACAATCTAAATTTGCAAGTGGACTTACAAAATTGTTGGTTATTAATTCTATTAGTCCAGGTTCTCTAGGGAAACAGAACTAACAGGAGAGACCTATAAATAGTATCTGTCTTATAAAATTGTCTCACATGATCGTAGGCTGCAAACCAGGGACTCAGATGAAGGTCCTCGTTAAATTCCCCAGGAGATGCTAGCTGTCTGTAGTAGAGATGGGGATTCTCTCTCTGAATGCTGAAGTCACTTTCCCTTTAAAGTCTTTCAACTGATTGGATGATACATCACTCATTGCTGGTGGTAATCTCCTCTGTCGATTGTAGATGTAATCAGCCATATATGCAATCAACTCACTGATGATTAAAGTCCACGAAGTGCCATTTTGATACAATTAGCCCAGTGGTTAATGAACCAAACAACTGGACATCATTACCTGGCCGAGTTGACAAATTAGCCTAACCATCACATTAATTTTGGCACAACTACAAATTGACATCAAGGCTAATGGAAAAGATAAAAAAAAAACTATATAGACTATAGATCTTCAAGTACACTTTTAGATGTATGCAATTCAACTTTAACTCTACTAAGTCATTTTTCTATTGTATCTTTTTTTTACACTGTCACCAATATTACTTGAATATTCTTATTGTCCACATTTTCTCCAACACTTGATATTATACAACTTCCTAATTTTTACAATTCTGATGGGTATTAAGTGAACTGTCATTTCATTGCATGTCTCTGATTACTAGTGAGTTTGAAAATGCTTCTTATTCTTGTTAACCAGGAGAGCTTCCTACTCTCTGAAATACCTATTCATATCCGTTGCACACTTTCCTATTGACTTACCTGTCTTTTTCTTGTTGATTTATAAGATTTCGCTGTATATTCGGCATATTAATCCCATGTCCACTTTAGACATTGCAAATATTTACTTTAAGTCTATAGACGAATATAAGTGATTTCTGTCCCAGGCAATCTTAATGACTTGTCTCTTGGTCCTACTAGTTTCTCTATTTATTCTGTTGGGTTTCCTAGATAATTATGACTTCCACAGATAAAAAATAGTTTTAACTGTTCCCTTTTGATATTTAAACCTTGTTGGGTTTTTTGTTATTCTTGTTTTGTTTGATTTTTTTTCTTACCTCGTTATATAGGACTTCTAATATTAAATGTTAGCAATGCCAGGGGCATCCTTGACTCTGGGAATCCATTTAAAGTTTCTCCAAAGAGTAACTATTTTCTTTCTTTGTACATTATTTTTTAAAAACAATCTCAACCTTACAGAAAATTTGCACGAATAGTACAAAGACCTTTTTTTCAGTCATTTGTGAGTTGCCCCCTCTCCAGTGAATACGTTAGTATTTCATGCAAACAAGGACATTCTCCTACATAACCACAATACAAACATCCAAATCAGGAAACATTACATCGATGCATTCCTGCCATCGAACCTTCAGAACCCATTCACATTTCATCCATTTTCTCAGTGATGTCCTTGATAGAGAAAGGATCCAGTCCAGAATCACACGTTGCTTTTAGTTGTCACGTCTCTTTGGCTTCCTGCAATCTGGAACGGTTCTTTGTTTGTGACTTTCATGACCTTAACACTTTTGAGGATCACAGGCCATTTATTTTGTGTAATATCCCTCACTTGGGATTTATGATGTTTCCTCATAAGTAGACTCGGGTATGCATCTTCTGCAGGATTATCAGAAAAGCAATGCTCTTATTCCTACTACACCCTATCGGGTGGCACCCATTTTGATTTGTCCCTTACTAGTAGTGTTACTTTTTTTTTTTAATGTTTATACTTACTATATTTATTTGATTTTTTTTCATTTTTTTAAATACATACATTCCTCAATTAAATGTACTGGATACATATAAAAATTTTTTTGAATCAAACAATATGTTACACAATGTATTTGGTTCATAGTAACGCATTCATACAGTACCTGTCCTTTTGTGTCTGGCTTGCTTTGCTCAACATAATGTCCTCCAGGTTCATCTATGTTGTCATATGCTTTACAACTTCATTTCTTCTTACAGCTGCATAATATTCCATCATGTTAATAAACCACAGTTTGTTTACCCATTCGTCTGTCGGTGGACATTTGTGTTGTTTCCAGCTTTTGGCAATCATGAATAATGTTGCTATGAACAACGGTGTGTAGATGTCAGTTTGTGTCACTGCTCTCAGTTCCTCTGGGTATATACCCAGTAGTGGTATTTCCGGGTCACGTGGCAAGTCTATATTCAACTTCTTTAGGAACTGCCAAACAGTCCTCCACAGTGGTTGTACCATTCTGCATTCCCACCAACAGTGAATAAGTGCTCCTCTCTCTCCACATCCTCTCCAACACTTGTAGTTCTCTGTCTTTTTAATACTAGCCATTCTGAAAGGTGTGCAATGATATCTCACTGTAGTTTTGATTTGCATTTCCCTAATCATGAGTGATGTTGAGGATTTCTTCATGTGGTTTTTTTGCCATTTGTATTTCTTCTTTGGACAATGTCTCTTCAAGTCTTTTGCCCATTTTTTAATTAGGTCATTTGTCTTTTTATTGTTGAGTTGTAACATCTCTTTATATATCCTGGATATTGAACCCTTATCGGATATGTGATTTCCAAATATTTTTTCCCATTGAGTTGGCTGTCTTTTCACCCTTTCAACAAAGTCCTGTGAGGTACAAAAGTGTTTAATTTTGAGAAGGTCTCATTTACCTATTTTTTCTTTTGTTGCATGTGCTTTCGGTGTAAGGCCCAAGAAACCACCACCTACTACAAGGTCTTTAAGATGGTTCCCTATATTTTCTTCTAGTAGTTTTATGGTTTTGGCTTTTATATTTAGGTCTTTGATCCATTTTGAGTTGATTCTTGAATAGGGGGTGAGATTGGGGTCCTCTTTTATTCTTTTGGTTATAGATATCCAGTTCTCCCAACACCATTTGTTAAAGAGACTGTTTTGTCCCGTTCACATGGATTTGGTAGGTTTGTCAAAAACCAGTTGACTGTATAGGTGAGGTATTATTTCTGGGTTCTCAATTCTATTCCACTGATCGATGTGTCTATCTTTATGCCAGTACCATGCTGTTTTGACCACTGTAGCTTTGTAATATGTTTCAAGGTCAGGCAGTGAAATTCCTCCCACATTGCTCCTCTTTTTTAGAATGCTTTTGGCTATTTGGGTACACTTACCCTTCCAAATGAATTTGGTATTTGCCTTCTCTAATTCTGTAAAGTAAGCTGTTGGGGTTTTGATTGCTATTGCATTGAATCTATGAATCAGTTTGGGTAAGATTGATATCTTCACGATATTTATTCTTCCAATCCATAAACACGGAATGTTTTTCCATTTATGAGGTCTTTTTTAATTTCTTTTAGCATTGTTGTAGTTTTCTGCATATAGGTCCTGTACTTCTTTGGTTAAATTAACTCCTAGGTATTTGAGTCTTTTTGTTGCTATTAAAAATGGAAGTTTTCCCCCGATTTCTTCCTCAGATTGTTCAGTACTAGTGTACAAAAACATTACTGATTTTTGCATGTTGATCTTGTATACTGACACTTTGCTGAACTCATTTATTAGCTCAAGTAGCTTTGTTGTGGATACTTCAGGAATCTCTAAGTACAGGCTCATGTCATCTGCAAACAGTGAGAGTTTTACTTCTTTTCTTATTTGGATGCCTTTAGTTTTTTTTCTTGTCTAATTGCCCTCGCTAGAACTTCTAGTACAATATTGAATTACAATGGTGACAGTGGGCATCCTTGTCTTGTTCCCGATCTTAGAGGGAAAGCTTTCAGTCTTTAATTTTCTTTTCTTGTAGTATCTTTATCTGGCTTTGGTATTAGGGTGGTGTTGGCTTCATAAAATGTGTTGGGCAATTTTCCCTCCTCTTCAATTTTTTTGGAAGAGTTTAAACAGGATTGGTGCTAATTCTTTTCGAAATGCTTTGTAGAGTTCACCTGTGAAGCCATCTGGTCCTGGACTCTTCTTTGCTGGGAGATTTTTTTTATATATATCCCCCCCCCCTTTCTG
>PVKH010033182.1:0-12053 GCA_004027955.1 Chaetophractus vellerosus | reverse complement strand
AGAGGAATGCCAACACTGGTACAGGTGGGGGCTATCTCAGTAAGCCGAGGTAGCCCTGTCTTCCACCCTTGAAAGCAGTTTGACCAAATGCAAAGGAAAGATATCACTTATACATCCTTTCTAATATCTTCCTACAGCACAGCAGAAGATTTGGGAAGAGATAACTTCATAATGTTTTGCATCACTTATATTGACAATTAGGAATTCAGAACAAATGAACTTTGCACTAGCCACAACTATATTTGCCCTAATGTTAGCATTCTCTAAGATCTCAAAATAGAGAATAGCACTTTTAATTGTAGCCTTGAAACCATTTTGAATTGTTCCCTTGTCAAGGCTTAATCAACAAGGAGATTCTAAATCATATTTCTTTTTCTTGTGGGGGCTTCTATGGATTTCGTGGAGCCAACCTTTCCCTCTTTTCCCTACCTGTCTCTCCCCATTTTTTGCTGGAATTCTGTCACCTGCAAGAATGATTCCTCTCTATGTGGTCCTTATGATCTTCTCCCATGAGAGCAACTTGTTTCCTGTAGTCCATCTCTTTGTGGAATATGCTTCAAACCTCCTAAATATATATATATATGTATATCTATCTATCTATTTTTTTAGTGGAGTCTCTCTTGAGATTCCATTTTCTTTCTGTTGGATCTACTTCTGGTCCTTACACACTCCTGCCCCAGCCTGCCCCCCCGACACCTCCAAGCCCTGGCTGTGCCATTTCCAGTGAAGTTCATTGTCCACATCCTACAATAAGAGTGGCCAACCAGTCATAGCTTCTGATCTTTTGAACTTTTCAGGTATAATTCAGGTAAAAGCCCATTTGTCCCTCAAACTCTAGTGGACACAAGATATGCTGTTTGAGTGGCTCTCCCTTCTTTTCTTGCAGTCCTCCTGTCTCCATGGTCGGGACAGCGATGTAATTTCACAGACCATCAACAGTTCTATCTCTATAGTAATTTTTATTCAACAAATTTTCTATTCTATCAGTGGATACTTGTTAATTGCTTTTATTTCCAGAAAGTAGGTGAGAACTTAGGGCTGGCAGATCTGGTTGGAGTCCAAACTTTTGCCAATCCTGTATAGAAGGTCTAGCATCTTCCATTCTTTAGAAGTGTAGATATCTATTATTGATACCTATTATTTTTGACATTTGGGAGTTGTCTTCATTTGCCACAGGGCAGCCAAGGCAAAGTACAATACATGGGTTGGCTTTTGTAATGGGGATTTTACTTAGGGTAAAAACTTACAGTTCTGAGGCTGTGAAATGTCCAGATCAAAGCACCATCAGAAATGCTTTCTCACCAAAGTCAGCTACTGGTGATACTGATGTCCTGCCATGTGGCAAAGATGGCAGCCTATCTCTGCCAAGGTCCCGACCTTTCCCTCCAGAATCTACCATCTGCTGGAACTCAGCTGGGGGAAACCAGGCCTAGGGTGTCTCTTTCTGGGCTTCCTCTCTCATTCTTGGCTGCTCTGCTTTTTTCCTGAGTTCAACTGTAAAGACTGTCAGAAAAATGACTCATCTCTTTAGCCTAGTCTTGCTGTATGGTCCCACTCTCTTGGTGGCTTTGTGCTTAGCTTTGGCTGCTAGAGATCTGCAAGTCTTCTCTCACATGGCAAGGTCAGAATTTGTGGTTTTCTTTCTGTGTGTCTCTCTGTATCTCCGTTTATATAAAGCTCCAGTATGAGGGGAGAGACCCAACTTGATTCATGCCTCACTGGTGTAGTCCAATCAAAAGGGCCCTATACCCACAGCAATGGATTAGTTCAAGAGCACGGTCTTCTTCTTATTGGAATTCATAAAATAACTTCAAACTGTCATAGGGGTCTCTGTCCAAATACCAATTATCAAAAAAGTCTAATTTAACAGGTATGATGGAAAAGAGATAGAGTGGGGAAAATAATAGTTTAGTCAAAAGAAGAGACTAATTAGAAAGTAAGGGAGAACTAAATAGAATTTAGTATGGGCTGGGCTTTTGAGATAATCTCCAGGACCAAAGTTCTCAATTATGCCCATTTGCCTTATCCAATAAGCTTTGAGAGGACCTTGCCTTTATTTATACCCTTCAAATCAGCTTCACTAGATCCAAAGTAAAGATCTTCTGTGGTTTCTTTCTATTATTTCTTTGCAGCATATCTGATTTAGTTTGCTAAAAGTTGCTGTGAGCAATATACCAGAAATGGGTTGGCTTTTGAATGGGTATTTATTAGGTTAAAAGTGTTCAGTTCTGAGGCTGTGAAAATGTCCAAATCAAGGTATCATCAGAGATGCCATCTCACCAAAGGTTGGCTGCTGAGGATCCTTGACTCATGCCATGTGGCAAGGTACAGTGGCAGTTCTACCAATCTCTCCTTTCTCCAGGCTCACTTTCTTTCCAAGCTCAGCTGTGGGTGATCAGGCACACGGCAGGGCATAATGCCAGTCTACTCATCTCTCAACTCTCCTCAGGGTGTCCTTGCTAGCTCTGCTTCAAGCTGCTCCTTCTGTAGATTTTCTTTCTCCCGAGCTCGTCTCTGAGCTCCTGGATTCCTACTCACTCTCTCTGCTGCTTTTTCTTTGTTTTTTTTTTAGGCATATATTCTTCTGTTTATAAAGAACTCCAATAAAAGGGTAAGGACCCACCCTGTGTCATGCAATCTAATCAAAGCCCTTAGCAGAAGTCATTTTTTCAAGAGTTCCCACCTACAATAGCTTTACGTGCACAGGAATGGATTAGCTCTAAGGACATGATCTTTTCTGGGATCCACAAATTTTTTAATTGGCACAATATCAGAGAATGTGAGGAGAAATTACGGGATTTTTTTGCATGATAAATTATTTGTATGATAAGTAGGAAATGTAGTGCAAATGAACTTTGTACTTAGCCATAACTTATATTTTCCTGAATGTGTCCCTTCTCTAAACTTCAAGAATATAGGATGACATATTATATGTATTGTTGAAACCATTCGATTCTTCCCTTTAAAAATTTTAATCAGGGGGCTGGCCATAGCCCAGTAAATAGGGTGCCAGTTCACCACATGGGAGGCCCTGGGTTCGGTTCCCGGGGACCTCTCCGGGGGGGGGGCGGACCGCCTGGAGAACAGCAAGCCACCGTGGGTGGGGCAGAGCCACTGTTGGCAGGGCAAAAAGCCACCACGGGCAGAGCAAAGTCGCCACGGGCAGGGCAAGCCACCCACAAATGGAGCAGAGCCGCCTGGGAATGGAAGCAAAAAAGCCACCCGCAAACGGAGCAGAGTCACCAGCGCAGTGAGCTGACTTGGCATGTCGTCGCAGCAGGGGGAAACAGAGCAGACACAGAAGAACACAAAAATGAACACAGCAAGAGCAAGCAGAAAGGGGGGGATATGTAACAAAAAAAATTTTTAATCAGTAAGTTCAAAACCATATATTTGTTGGGAAGAAGGAAGAAAAGGAGAGAGATTGATGAAAAATATGTATATTCCTAGGTATATGCCTTTTATTGTCAAAAAGGGATAATCCTATGTAATGGTTTTACAATGTTTTACCATTTGAGAAAGATATGCCAGTAACTAATAAATAACCTTTAAAAAAATAAAAATAAAAATAAATAAATAAATAACCTTTCCTTCTGGAAACGTTATAAATTGCCTGTACAGTTTGGAAGTTTTCTGGATTTGCAGACAACCCAGGAAACTTACTGACCATAGACAGATTCATATTTTAAAATATTAGCTAAGACATTCATGTTTTACCCTCTGGCAATAAGCTCTCTGGAAAGGCAAAATATTAAATCCCAGATTTCTAAGTTTCTCTGGATTCTTCCTCCATATTCATTTACTTCTATTCTGAATTGTTTCTGGATTTTACACTTGTCATTGGTTCCTTAATCACTCTGCCTTTATATATCCATAATACTTCCATATGTCTCCAAGTCTGCATTTGCATTTAGATGTGAATCTCTGACACATCAGGGATTTCATTATAATGAGTGAGCCAAATAAGATAAATATTTACCCCTGCCCATGCGATTGAAAACAAAACAAAACAAGGGTATATCTCAGCTGCTTTTATTATTTTGGCTGTATTTGCACATAAATTGATTTTAACTTATGTTCTTACTAGTTTTTATATTCACAGAAATTATTTTAATCATTACAAAATGTTTTTTTCCCATGGCACTTAAAATCACATTTTATAGAAATAGACAATATTTCAAAATGAGTGTGTAAGGTACTTTGGTTCTTATCCATTACTTCATACCATTGAATTCTTACTATTCAATTTGAAGGTGTTTATTTTTGGTTAATAGAACTGGTCTTCATCCTCACCTGTGAAATATGGCTAAAATAACCAGAGTGACCATTTAATATTTTTCTTCAAAGCAGGAAACTTTTAAAATGAAATAGGTCACTAAAAATATTTAAATCAAGTAAATTTTGAACATTTGTTAAACAACAGTTTGTTTTAATACTAGTCAACCAAAATGGTGCTGATGTAAAGTACCAGAAATCTGTTGGCTTTTATAAAGGTTATTTATCTGGGGTAAAATCTTACAGTTACAAGGCCCTAAAGAGTCCAACTCAAGGCTTTCTCACCAAAGTCTGTTGCCACTTGTTGAAGCAAGATGGCAGGCGATCTCTGCCTGGTGTCTCTTTCCTTCTTCCTCTTAAGGCTCTGTAGGCCCAGCTTCTTTCCATTCTCAGCTGTAGACTGGCTTAGGGCTTATCTCTCAGGACTTCCTATATCAGTCTTGCATAGGGCTCCTTTCTTTCCAGGCTTTATCAGCTGCTCAGCCTCAAATTTTCAGGTGAGTGGCTCATCTGCTGCTTTAGCTATTTGAGCCTATCTCCTCTGGCACCTATGGAGCTCTCTTTCTTCCTATGTGAGTTTCCATTTATATCAGCCCACCACGAGGGCAGTGATGCAACCGGGAGTCATGCCCTACTCCCTAATCTTTTATCAAATAAACTTGAAACCTTTGAATTTAATACACCCAAAGGCTGGCACACCGAGAGGAACAGACCAGTTTACAAATAATTTTTCTCTTTTTTGGGGATTAATAAATAATATCAAACTGCCACAGAATACCTATAAAATAATTCTACTCAAAATTTATTTTCAGAAATAAAATTACATAAAATATTGAAAATAACACACATATATATTAAAATATAAAATAAACTTTTTATATTGATCTTCTCAACATTTAAAAATAAGCAGACTTATTCCTTTTTCTTATTCATATACCTCAGAGGGTTTCTTAGTCATATTTAGTTTCTTAGCCATTGCAAATATCACGAAGTATTTGTTGTAATTAATGTTTCAATATGATTGTTATTTTAAATAGTTTTATAAAGTTTACTGAAATTTTCTTCAAAGTTGGATTTATGGACAGTAAATTAGCAATTGTTGACAACTTCAATCGTTTCAATTCTATAGATGGCAATATTTTTAATTTAGAAATTATTTGCTCTGTAGGTTCTAAGATATCTTGTAAGCTCAGAGCAAATTTTGATAAGTGGGAGATATTATCCAAACTAATTTTTATTAAAATATATAAATATTTCAGCCCAAGTATTCTGACAGTTCCATTTTGCCTCTGAGATTATTAATTCAATAGTTATTTTTATAAGACAAAACTTGTGAAATATGTTGTCTCTGTTTATGTTTCTTTTAAATGTCTTGCCGAATATAGATGCTGCAATATGAAAGGCCTTCTTAATTTCATTCTAAAGACAGGCAGAAAAATGAGAAAACATGTTTGTGTAGTCTGAAATGTTTTATGGTGTTTGGTTTCAGCTTCAACTAAAAAAAATTTACGGTAGTTATTCTAAATTTATATATGCAGAATATTTATAAATGTGGACAACTACAGCCTTAATTAATATAACATCATAGTTTCTCTGGACACATATATAAACTATGTCTGCATGAGATCTAATTCTTCAGTATATTTCTGCTCCATAAATTCTTAATTTTTGTATATTTATTTAAACCAAGTGATTTTCTGATATTTACTGAATTTTATAACTGAAGTCAAAATGTCAGTCATACTTTTGTGGATATTATCTCTTCAAAACCGTATATTTCATCATCTCTGTTAGACTTTTTAACTGAATTACATCAGCATTTACAATCATGTTAGATGTTTTGTCTTTAACAAAATAAATTTTAAAAAATTAATTCTACTAACAGAATTCAAAAATTGAGCCATTATTAAAATAAACTAATTTTCTACTTAAATCACCTAATATATTAACTTAAAACAGGCTTGATTAAAATGTTTGAAAAGTTCTCCTGCTAACAGTCCAACGTATCAATACTTATTGCTTCATACCTGTGCACGAACAAGAGAATTTGAAATGAAAAGAAGATGATTAATTTAGAACAGTCCTTTGATCTAAATGAAAAGTCAAGCTTCATGGAGTGACATGCAAATGCTTTTTGTCTGTATGGATTTACCTAATCTGGATGTCACATAAATGGAATCATACAATATGTGACTTTTGTGTCTGGCTTCTTTCACATAATGTAATGTTTTTGGGGTTCATTCATTTTGTAACATGTATCAGTACTTAATCCCTTTTATGGCCAAGTAATATTCCACTGTATGAATATACCACAATTATTTATCAATTTATCTTTGATGGAAATTTGGGTTGTTTCCACCTTTTGACTATTGTGACTCTTGCTGCTATGAACATTTTTGTACAAGTATTTTTTGGGTACCTGTTTTCAATTCTTTAGTATACATACAAAGTAGTGGAATTACTGGGTTACATGGTAATTCCATGTTTAATTTTTTGATGAATCTCCAAATAGTTTTCCACAGCAGCTGCACCATTTTATATTCCCACCAGCAATTTGCAAGGGTTCTATTTTCTTTACATTCTCACCAACACTTACTGGTTTCCTTTTTTTTTTTTTAAAAAAATGTAGCTATCCTACTGGGTGTTATTTGCTTTTCTCTGATAACTGATGATGTTGATCATCTTTTCATGTGCTTATTGGCCATTTGTATATTTTCTTTGGAGAAATGTCTTCAATTTCTCTGCCTATTTGCTGGGGGGGGGGCTTGAATTTATCATTTTGTTGTTTATTTGTAAGTCTTTTAAAGATTCTGGATACTAGGGCCTTATCTGTTATATAATTTGCAAATATTTCTCTCATTCTATAGGTTCAGTTTTCACTCTCCTGGCAATGTCCTTTGATGCTGAAATGACTTTAATTTTTATGAAATCCAATTTACCTATTTTGTTGTTGTTTTGCTATTTCTTGAATATGACATATCATAATTTCTGCTATCTGTTAAGCCAACCAATGCATGTGGAGAGACGACTATGTAAGGATGGGAACACCAGGAGGCAGAGATAATTGCAGGACTTCTTGGAGGTGCGCTACCACAAATTACTGCTAACCTAACTTTTTTATTAGAGAAGCTCTGGGTTTACACAAATAGTGCATAAACCATAGGATTCCTATTTACCACCCCTCCACCAACATCTTACATTTATGTGGAACATATGTTACAATTGATGAAAGCAATTTTTTATAATTGTACTAAATTTTTTAACAATACTTACCTTTGTTACAATTGATGAAGAATTATTAAAATAATGCTATTAACTATTGTCCATGGTTTACATTAATTTTATTTTTTCCATATACCCTATTATTGACACCTTGTATTAGTGTAGTACACTTGTTATAATTTATGAAAGAACATTCTTAGACTTGTTCTGTTAACTATAGTCCATCTGCTGCCATTAGGTCCACTGTGTTATATAGTCCTGTATTTTATCTTCTAATTTTTATTCTAGTAACATGCATGACTTAAAGTTTCCCCTTCTAACCACATTCTGCTCTATAATTCAGTGCTGTTAATTACACTCACAGCAATGTGCTACCCTCTTCCATTTCCAAACTTTTACAATAAACCTAAACAGAAATTTTGAAGAAATTCAGCATCAACTCCCCATTCTTGAACTTCAGTCTTTCTCCTGGTGGTAACCTATATTCTAGGTTCTAGGAATTTTCTTATTATATTAGTTAATATCAATGAAATCACACAATATTTGTCCTTTTGTGTCATGCTTATTTCACTCAGCACAATGTCCACAAGGTCATCCATGTTGTTGAAAGTATCAGGACTCCATTCCTTTTACAACTAAATATTATACAATTATATGTATATACGTCATTGATGGACACTTGGGTTGCTTCCATCTTTTGGCTGCTATGAACATCAGGGTGCAATATCTTTTTGAGTCTCTGCTTTCAATTCTGGGTATATAATTAGAAGTGGGATTGCTGGGTCATATGGCAATTCTATACTTAGTTTTCTGAGGAATTGCCAAACTGTCTTCTACAGTGGCTGCATCATTTTACATTCCCACTAACAATGAATGTGTTTTCCTTTTTCACCAAAATATCTACAGAACTTGTAGTTTTCTGTTGTTATTTGAATAGTAGGCATTCTAGTAAATATGGAATGATACCTCTTGTGATTTTAATTTGCTTTTCCAAATTAGCTAGTGTATCATTTTATGTCCTTTTTAGTCATAGATGTATCCTCTTTAGAGAAATGTCCATTCAAGTCTTTTGCCCATTTCTTAATTGAGTTGTTTTTGTTGTTGTTGAGCTGTAAGATTTCTTTATATATTATGCACATAAAATCCTTATCAGATGTGTGATTTTCAAATTTTTTTGTTCAATTGAGTAGATTGTCATTTAAATTTCTTGACAGTCTTTTTTTTTAAGATTTATTTACTTCTCTCCCTCCCCCACTGTTTTTTTTTTTGGTTGTTATTTGTTTGTTTGCTTGTTTTTCATGCTCTCTGTCTGCTCTCTGTATGTTCTTCTGTGTCTGCTTGTCTTCTCTTTAGGTGGCACCGGAAACAGATTCCTGGGACCTTCTGGAGTGGAGACAGGCTGCTCACTCTCTTGTGCCACCTCAGCTCTGTGGTATGCTGCGTCATTTATTGTCTCTCCTCTGTGTCTCTTTTTGTTGCATCATCTTGCTGTGCCAGCTCTCCACACGGGCCAGCACTCCATGCAGGCCAGCACTCCTGCACAGGCTACCTCTTCTGCATGGGCCAGCTCTCCTGCAGGGACCAGCACTTTGCATAGGCCAGCTCTCCGCTTGGGTCAGCTCACCATGTAGGCCAGCTTGCTTTTCATCAGGAGGCCCCAGGAATTGAGGTCTGGACCTCCCATATGGTAGATGGGAGCCCAATCGCTTGTGCCACATCTGCTTCCCTTGACAAAGTCTTTTGAAGAACTAAAGTTTTTGATTTTGAGGAGGTTCCATTTACCTATTTTTTTTTCTTTTGTTGCTTATGTGTCCAGTGTAAAGTCCAAGAAACCATTTCCCAACACAAGTCCCTAAGATGCTTACCTACATTTTCCTCTAGGAGGTTTATATTACTGTTTTTTGTGTTTTTTTTTAAGATTTATTTTTTTATTTATTACATTTCCACCCCCTCCCCCTTTCTGCTTGCTCTTGCTGTGTGTCCACTCTTGTGTTCCTCTCTGTCCGCTTTGTCTCCCCCCGTTGCGGTGACGCGCTGAGACCGGTCACCGCGCAGGTGGCTTTGCCCCGCTTGTGGGCAGCTTCTGCTTCCATTCACGGCTGGCTCCGCTTCAGTTTGTGGGTGGCTGACTGTGCTCCGTTCGCGGGTGACCTGCCTTGCCTGTGGCGGCTTTGCCCAGTCCGTGGCAGCTTTTTGCCTTGCCCATGGCGGCTCTGCCCGCCCATGGCGGCTTGCCCTTCTCAAGGCGGTCTGCCCACTAGGAGAGGTCCCCGGGAACTGAACCAGGGCCTCCAATGTGGTATGCCGGCGCCCTATCCACTGGGCTATACAGCCAGCCCCCACTACTGGTTTTTATACTTAGATCTTTGATTGATTATGAGCTAATTTTTGTATGTGGTGTGAGATAGGGGTCCTCATTAGTTCTTTTGCATATTGATATCCAATTCTTCCTTCAACCATTTGTTGAAGAGACACTTCTTTCTGAATTGAGTGGATTTGGCAGCTTTGTCAACATTAATTGGTTGTATATGTAAGGGTTTATTTCTGAACTCTCAATTTGATTCCATTGGTCAGTATGCCTATCCTTGTGCTGATACCATGCTGTTTTGACCACTGTAGCCTTGTAACAAGCTTTAAAGTCAGGAAATGTGAGTCCTCCAACCTCATTCTTTTTTTCAAGATGTTTTTGGCTATTTGGGGCCCTCTGCCTTTCCAAATAAATTTGAGATATGGCTTTTACATTTTGGCCAAGAAAGCTGTTGGAATTGTGATTAGGATTGCATTAAATCTATAAATCATTAAGGGTAGTTTTGACATCTTGATGATATTTAGTTTTCCAATACATGAACATGGAATATCTTTCCATGTTATTTATGTCTTTTTTGATTTATTTTATCAATGTTTGATAATTTTCTGTGTACAACTCCATTACATACATGACTAAATTTATTCCTAGATATTTGATTTTTATAGTTGTTATTGTAAATAATTTTTTTCTTTATTTTCTGTTCTGATTACTCATTACTTGTGTATAGAAATAGTACTGATTTTTGTGTGTTGATTTTATATCATGCCACTTTTTCCTAGTAGCTTTTTGGTAGATTTTTTCAGGACACTCTTTATATAAGGTCATGTCATCAGTAAGAGTGAATGTTTTATTTCTTCCTTTCCACTTTGATGCCTTTTGTTTCTTTTTCTTGAATAACTGCTCTGGCTAGAACTTCTAGTACAATGCTGAACAACAGTGGTGTCAGTGGGCATCCCTGCCTTGTCTGATTTTTGAAAGGGAAAGCTTTCAGCTTTTCATCATTGAGCATGATGTTAGCTGTGGATTTTTCATATATACTCTTTATCATGTTAAGGTAGTTTCTTTCTATTTCTATTTTTCTTTTTTTCTTTTTAATATATTTTTAATTTTTAAAAAAGTTATTTAGATTACATAAATGTTACACAAAAATATAGGGGATTCCCTTATGCCCCACTTCCCACACCTCTCACATTTTCCCACATTAACAACATCCTTCATTAGTGTGGCACATTAGTTACAATTGATGAAAACATTTTAGAGCATTGCCACTAAACATGGTTATAGTTCACATTGTAGTTTACACTCTTTCCTGCACAATTCTGCAGGTGCTGGCAAGACATGCAATGGCTCGTATTTGTCATTGCAATGACATTCAGGAAAATTCTCAAGTCCCCAAAATTCCCCTACATTTCACCTGTATTTCCCTCTCCCTGCCCTCAGAACCTCCAGTGGCCACTGTCCCTACATGAATGATGTAGTTTCTTCCATTGCTAGAATCTCAAGTCCATAGTAGAAAACCAGTAAATCTACTCTAGTCCATAGTTCACTCCCCAATCCTGAGGACCCTGGGCTGGTGTTGCCCACTCCACCTCTAATTGAGAGGAAGCTTTAATCCTATGGGGCAGATGGATGGGACTCTCTTGCTCATAGCCACAGCCTCCCTCGGTTCCCTGGGATTGTCATCATCCATCATCATCTCCTCGTTAGTTGTCCTGGGCAAGTCCAACGAACTGGAGAGTAGGTATTGCAACTCCACTGAATTTCAGGGCCCAGCTAGCATATGGATAGCCCAGAGATGCAGGTCTCTTGAACATACGCCCACCAACTCCAGGACCAAGTATAAGTTCAAATAAAAGGGACAGAAGAGGCATGTGTAAAGAAATCACATCTGAGTCCAAATCTGTTACACTCAGGTGCACAAACTCCAAAGTTGGGCCACTGGCAAGGTACCAAATTCCAAAGCTATCTGCCATGACTGTAGGTCCTGGGTGTCTCCAGAGTCCTCAGGTCCCCACTTTTTGGGGTAGTATCTACTTTGGCAGTCTATGCCAAGCTGAGACATGCATAAGTGTTACCTCTCTAAGGACCTCCTGACTCACCTTGAAGTCTCTTAGCCATACACACTCATTTGTCTTTACCTATTCCTGCTTCTACTCAGGTCTTTTTCCATCTGTATCACCAGCCGGTGCATGGTAGTAATCCCTCAGTGCCTGGGAGGCCCATCCCTGGGAGTCACGTCCCACACTGT
>PVKH010033181.1:0-12056 GCA_004027955.1 Chaetophractus vellerosus | reverse complement strand
AAGAGCCTGACCATACCTTGACCACAAAACTGGGATGCAGCCCCAGTTGCATATCAGGGCAGGAACTCTGCACAAAGGTTACTTGATACATCCAAATCCAAATGCTCAGTGGCAGGGCCCCCTCCCCCTGGGATGTAGGAACACCCCACCTTCAGGCTGCACTGGCATCCCTCTTCTCTGACACAAACTGGGGCATGGGAACCACCATCCCCCCGCCCTGACCCAAACAGTTTCCCTTCCCAGAGCACTGGTCATGACAGGACCTCTTCCCCTGCTCTTTTGGACCCTTTGTGCTATGAAAGTAATAAATTGGTCATTTGCTGAAAGTCTTTGTTGTGCTTGAGCCTGTGTTCCCACAGCCGGCTGTACAGTAACTCCTCTGCAGTTCCATACCTATTATTTATTTAATCCTGAAAGAACTCTCAAAATTTAGTTATATTAGTTCCACTCTGTAGATGAGAAAATTGAAGTTCAGAGAAGCTAAGAAATTTTAAAGTGATTAGGGGTACCAATAGCAACTACTTTTGCACTAAAGCATGCTGCTTCTACTTCCAAATACATTGCTGATATTCCTTAGCAGGATTTTACATTAGGTAGGAGTAGGGCTATTCTGACACATGCCATGACTTATATCTTGGGATTCTGCTGAACTCCAAGTTCTTTACAGATTCCTTATGCAACAATTACACCTACGATTGCTTGTGTGATGTGTGTGCGCATTGCTTTCACTAGACTGAGTATGCCTTTGATAAAACAGAAGGACTTAGATCCTTTCTGCGATTAATGTAGATTTATCCTTTATGGTACTAACCCTAGAAAAATAAAGGTGTTTTTTGAAGTTCAAATATTTCTAAAGTAGATATCTGGTCAAGAGTGCTGTCATTGACCAAATCTCTCTTGCTTGTTTGGCCATCCCACTGGATGTCCTTGAATGACAGAAGAGATGGCTGTCCAAAGACTGTGTGTTTTTTATTTTCATTAAATGCTTGTGGAATTTTTAGGGTGTGGGTGCTGCCTAAAAATTCACAGCCTCTGAACCAATGAGACTAGGAATGACTTTAATAGCCTTTGGAGTAACTTTGCTAATGGAGGAAAAATGGATCATCTTAAATGTTTAAATATGAAAAAGTCATCCTCTTCTCAGCATTCTGTAGAGACCCCTGTTTTGACCATTTTACTGTTTGTATTTCAATTTTTTTGTATTATATTTTTCAAAGTGTCTCAAACTGATTATAGCTACAGATAACATTTTCTAGAACTCTGCTAGGTCCTAAACACCATAGAAGAATTTCAAATGCATCATCCCAAACTTTATGAGCTAGGCATAATTACTGCATTTTGGTTCTGAGAAAATAGAAGCTCAGGGGGATAAAATGCCTTGCACTAGATCACCAGATAGTAAATGGCAAAGTTAGGAGTTATAACCAATTCTGAATCTATAAATTTTTTGCTTAATTACAATATTCTTATACTTCCCTCCTTAACCTTAGGCTTTGGTAAACACAAAGTATTTACCATAAATTTTCTCTGATGTGAGGAAGATTTGCATAGCTTTTGCTCTGCCACAGGGTATTTCATTTATTATTGCAAAGTCTCCCAAAGTACAATTATCTATGCTTCAGAGCCCAGTTCAAGCATAGTCAGTAAATTTGACTATCCCTGACTTCATCACCCACCTCATCCCCTAAATTCTTGACCACCTAACTCATTGCAGTGATTACTTTTAATAGCAGAAGAGTGCTCATCATTATGTGACAATTGGTGATCAAAACCATTCATCGCTCTTGACCTCATGAGTCTTACAATTTAGTGAGAGAGACATGAGTCAAATAATCAGGTAAATAAACATAAAAATGCAAGTACTATAAAATAGAAGCAAGAGAGTTGACCTAAAGCATGGTATGGAGAAATCTTCCTTGAGGATGTAAAAATCGACCTGAGATCTGGAAAATTAAAAGGAATCCATCAGGCAAGAGAGAAAAAAAAAAGAATTCCAGATAATGAAAGTAGCAATAGGCAAAGGCCGAAAAGCAAGGAGAAGCAGGGGTTTATGAGGGATAGAAAGCAGCCAATGCAGTTGGAGAGGAGAGAACAGGGGGAAAATGGAATGAGCTGAGACTTGACATACAGTTTTACAGGCCGTGTTTATTAGTTGGCCTGGATTATTAGTGAAGTAGAACCTTTTTATGAAAAGGAGCTTACAATTATTGCAAAACATTGCTCTAAATAAGAAACTCCATTTTTTCACACAAGAATTCAATATTGTGCTAATCAGACTATGTTTTCTTGCCCCTTCCATGTAACCTAAATCCCATGTGCTAGAGCTTAAATTAGAGTTTTTCAAGTGTGATCCCATATCACTTGCATCAGCATCCAATAGCACCTTGCTAAAATTGCAGATTTCTGTGCCTTACTTCAGAGCTAAAAGATCTCTGAGGTAAAGCCCAGCAATCTACTTTTAAGCAAGGGCTGTCATTATCATGTTCAAGTTTGAGAACATCTCCAGTTTGTTTTTCATTTTGTGCTGGTGATATGGAATCTTTTAAAAGCAGAATTTGCTACAAACTTTATGTAAAAACTTTCCTTCTTATGAAAATTTAAAAATCTATATCCATACCAGCAAAGGAGGGAAGAAATTAACTAAAGAATTTTATCAATTCAAAAATCTAGCTGTTTTGCTAAAAAAAGAAGCATTTTTTCATCTTCCATTTATGAGGAATAAAAATGACTGAAATAACCAGAGTATGGCATAAATTGTTCATTTTAGTTTAACTGTGTAAATAAAGTTGAAATGGGATTAAATTTCAGAGTTCTCCGTTAGCCAGAACATTCAGTGAGTGAGGTGTTCTGGTTGATTAAAATTTGCATCAACTGGGAGAAATATTTAAAACACAAACTTTTAAGTACTGCAAAACATATTTCATGTTATTAGTATATTAAAATTCAATAAATGTTAATGATTCAGAGTATAATTCAAACTTTTTCATGGATACGAATACATTTTTCCTTTATCTTTGAATTTTAAAATCCTGTTTCATAAATTTTCTGGTTATTTGGAATCTAGACTATCACACAAGAGTGAAAATCAAGAGGATTTGAATTTTTCTGTCTCTACTCTGTCTGTAACAGACAAATCCCCATAGGTCTCAATTTCTGTAACTGTAAAATGGGGGAGATGAATTAAGGTACATGTTAGTTCCCTTCCAGTTTAAGCTGTAAGACATTCCTGAATTTTTGTTTCACTCATATGTGAATGCACACACATACACAGCATTCAAACATACTAGATTGAAAGACACCACATATGTATAATGTACTCCTCTAAAGACATGAAGCATAGTCCCCATTCAATTTATCTTTGGATATTAAAATTCTTGCCTCCTATCCATCACACAATAGATGTTTCTTTTCCATCTGTTGACTGCAGTCAAGTATTAAACTATCTAAAAAAGAACCTAATTTATTCCATAGAAAGGACAGCAACTTGCTTTCAAATACTTATTTTAATTGTCTTTACATTTTGTTTAATTAGGCTGAGGCCTGCACATTGGAAATGTTTGCATGGTACTGATTACTATTTGGAACGCAGGGCACTGATTGAAGTCTAATAGCTACAAGTCTACACAACTTGTATCAATAGTTGCAGCCACGCAGGAGCCATAGCTCTGATGTTATGTCTCTTGTCACTAGCCTGTGCCATTGTGAGCCGGGCTGTGGCACAAGGCCTGTCTGCTTCCTCACAATAGCTCTTGTTCCCGGCGGAATACAAAGGCAGACGGCAGCTTTTCTCCTCATTTCAACAGACACTCAGAGGGTCTGTTACTTATTATCTTCGGAAGAAAAGACACAGGTTTCCACAAGCAACTTGAGCTTGTATCAGTTCTGAGATCAGAGAAGATGAGGTAGGTCCTTAAGAACCATCTCAAGATAAGCTTTATTGTCGTTGTTGCTGATGAAAGTAAGATTCACAAACATTCAGCAACTTGGACTCTAGATTCATTTTTACTAACATCTTTATGACCATCTCTTCTGTAGAGAAAAAGAGGTCTGACTGGAGAAGGTGGGAGCCCACTGGATAGGAGGGGTACTCATCATAAAACAAAAGAAATGAGAAAGGAAACTTCCTGAACTCCAAAAAGAGTTACCATTGCAGAGGCATCCATTTATTTCCAGCAATATGGAATTAGTTGACATTTGCCATAAGAGACTTTCTTATGTACATCAGCCTGTTCACTTCCATGAAGCAATCACAGTATTTTTTTTTTTTAATTAAGAAGCAACATGAAAAGGAATCTTGTACTGGGCTCTCAGAGAACT
Source organism: Chaetophractus vellerosus (assembly GCA_004027955.1). Classification (NCBI taxonomy): domain Eukaryota; kingdom Metazoa; phylum Chordata; class Mammalia; order Cingulata; family Chlamyphoridae; genus Chaetophractus; species Chaetophractus vellerosus. Next base: position 7,739 of record PVKH010033181.1, on the reverse strand, counting down.
GGGTTCTAATCCTGACTCTGATACCGGCTAGCTGTGTGATAAAAGGAATATTGTTTAATATCTCTGTACCCTAGTTTACTTATCCACAAAATCGAGGCATTCAATTAGATTATATCCAAAGTCTCTAGAAGTAAGAATATTTAGTTCTAAAATGTATTGAATCTACCTTCTTAGCTATTTTTCTTTGGTCTAATAGAGTTTTAAATTTCTAATATTTTAAATTAATATATATTTAATCAGACCAACTAGATATCCTTCAAATTTACTTTACACTTTCCAACCAAATAGCCATGCATCTAAAGAGAAAAACTGTATTTCAGCAGGGCCACCTAGGAGCAAGAATAAAAACCAGCTGGAGCACAATACTCTCCAGGACTGGCCTTGGTAAAAGTTCTGAATGTGTCTGTTCATGATGAAAACCAAAGGGAAAAATGAAATGTTATATTTCCCTTTCATTGGATGGAAACTAATAATGCATAGAATAAAATAAATGCACCAACCCAGAGCCTTTCTTCTTTTTTAACTAGAGCATCTGTTTGGACATTGTGGAGCCATCACAACTGAATTCCTCAAATCCATTAGGAAAATGCTCATTTTATCCTTGAGTGATAGTCACCAAGTAGAAAAGAGTGACTCACATGAAGGGGGTAAATTGTGCTGAAAACAGAGACATACAATCATTGATAGCCCTTGGACAAAACCCCATGGCCAATTACCCTAAGTATGAGTCCAGAAATAACGTAGTTTAGGCTCTGCTAAGGTATGTTTATATTGTTGAACCAACCCCAATTGTATTTCTTTCCTAATTTTTTAAACCAAAATAAACATTTACCAACATTATTATGAAACAAGATTCAGATTTACCATGGAGCCAAGAGGACTGATAAATGTGTGGCTGAGGCAATACCCTAAACACTGAGCTCCTGGGAATCCTCCCTTCTCATGGAATGTAGAACTTCTCCTAAAGAAACAGCCACCAGGCCACCCTTTCCTGGAAGAGACTCATCAACACATTGTATTCAATCACATATTTCAATGCCTGGCTCTGACTCTTCTCATTGCAACAGAAATGCCCTGTTTTTCCTATATATGCCTCAAACATTATCCTTTGAAATAGTGTAAACACTTACGACATGTCTAGATTAACTTCTCTATCATTGGGGAGCACTCTGGCTCACTTCTTCACTCAACCGTTCTTCTTTTCATCGGACAATTTTCCATTGAGTATTGCTGGGGACTTGAGGGCCTAATTCATCCCTTTCCCAGTTCAAGTTCTAAGCCAGTTGATAAACAAGTATAGGAGTCAATGGGGAGTAAAATATGATATCATCTTTACTGGAAGGAAGGTAGAGCTGAACAATGTGGCTTGAACTTAACAAATTTGGGTATCCTAATTTCCATGCCCTAAATGGAAGTCACCTACCTGTCATAGGCAGGGATGCAGAAGAATTCCACTGCTTACCTAATTATCACAACTTGTAGAAGGGTACTTCTCCTAAAATTTACCTAAATAAAACTGAATTTTATTTTTCCTCTTGTACTCTTCTCTAGATTAGTCTGCCTTGAGTGTTTTATTGTTTATAATCATAATAGTGATTATAAAAGCGGACATAGCTCAAGTGGTTAAGCGCCTGCTTCCCAGGTATGACATACTGGGTTTGATCCCCAGTGCCTCCTAAAACAAACAAACGAAAAAACCAACTCTTATTGGGGAGTATGTAGTTCAGTGGTTGAGCGCCTGCTTCCCAAGCATGAGGTCCTGGGTTCCCTGGTACCTCCTAAAAAAAAAAGTATTAAAGAGTCAACCTGCAAAAACATAAAATTTAGGAAAAAAATACTAGCATTTACTTAAGTGGGTGAGAATAAGATTTATTAGCCACAGAGTTATTACCAGATTTATGGTTCTAAGAAAAGATCTAGAAAATATAAAAAAATAATGTGAACAAAACTATATTTGCACCAAAAGCTGTTTCAACTTTGTATCATGGCCTTCTGTGAAACTGCCAACTGTTCAAGTGTCTTAAGGAAAGAAGCAACAACATTAGATATTTTGGTAGGAAAAAAAATAATTAAGAAAATCTTTGAGGAATGGTGAAAATTGGCATTCACTTAACCATTTTCAATATAATCCCAATGATAAACTGAAAAATCACCAAAGTGATGCATCGAAATGCTGGAAGAATATTTGTTAAGAAGAAAAATATCATATTTAAGATCTTTCTTGTTATCAAATCTCTACCACTTATCTAGGTTTTATAAAATATACAAAAGTTATATAAAGCTTTTGACTCTTTCAAGCTGTTTCCTTTTCTATTTTTTCTCTTCATTACAACTACCCAAGAAGATAGGAGAGCAGTGAGGCAAAGACTGCAGTTTTTATCAATATCTGTTCTCTTCTTTTATAGTAATAGGACCCTCAATTTTTAACAGGTCTTAGAGCAGTCTGAAATAAAGAACTCATTTCCTAGACTCCATTAAGTTCTGAACAATGTAGCGTGTATAATTTCTGAGAAATGTCCTTAAATTATATAGGGAAGCGGATGTGGCTCAAGTGATTGGGCTCCCATCTACCATACAGGAGGTCCAGGGTTCGATTCCTGGGGCTCCCTGGTGAAAAGCAAGCAGGCCCATGCAGCAAGCTGGCCCGAGCAGAGAGATGGCCTATGTGGAGTGCTGGTCCACACAAGAGTGCTGGCCCGCATGGAGAGCTAGCACAGCAAGATGACGCAACAAAAAGAGACACAAAAGAGAGACAATAAGAGATGTAGCAGACCAGGGAGCTGAGGTGGTACAAGAGATTGAGTAGCCTCTCTGCACTCCAGAAAGTTTCAAGATCGGTTCCTGGTGCCACCTAAAGAAAAGACAGGCAGACACAGAAGAACATACAGAGAGCAGACAGCGAGAGCAAAACAATGAAAGGGGTTTGGGGGGATAAATAAATAAATAACATGACCTTAGAATAAAAATGAAAGAGTCAGATGATTAGAAGCAGCCTTGGTCCCTGACATCATTAAGCTGTCATGAAAGCTTAGAACTACTTATCTCTGGACTTCTGCATGAGGGTAAATAAACTTCTTATTTAGTCATTTCATTATTTTCTGTCAACAATATTCAAATCTAATTCTAATATAGATAGATAGCATGCATTCCCTACCAAGGGGCCATATTTGTTTCAGAGTCCAAAATTTTTAGATTTTAAGTGGAACAATATAAAGTATAAAATATAAATTATGTAAATACCAATTGGACCTATATTTTTGCAGCAACATATTCTAATATTTATATAATAATATAATAAATAGCTTCTCATTATTTCAGGCCACATTTTGCTAATAAATCAGTTCAGGTCTGTTCAAGTTTTGCTACCAAATGAATATAAAAACCTTTTGATTTTCAGAGATTTGAGAACTTCAATATTATAGGAAAAGGTTTAGATACCTATATTATCCCCTTTTTACAGGTAGGGGAGCTAAAGTGTAAGAGATTAAGTAGCTTGCTTAATGCCGTATATAAGTTAGAAATTAGAATTGAGATTTCCTAATTTAGTTGATGGTTCTTTTCATTACATGATACACATTTCTAATTTTTTCCAAAATCATTATTAATTCATTTATTTATTCAAAATGTATTGACTGAAAACTAGCCATGCTCAATGATCTTTGTATCCTGGCTGCCAGAAAGCTATGTATAAATGTGGAACATTTATGTCCATACAAAGACATGTGCCTAAGTATCCACAGAAGCTTTTTTGTAACACCCCCAAACAAGAAACAACCCAAATGTCTATCAACAGGTGAATGGATATACAAACTGTGGCATATCCATACAATGGAATAATAGCAAACAATGAAAAGGAATGGGTTATACATGCTATAACATGGATGAATCTCAAGATAATTATGAGTAAATTACGAGTGAAAAAAAAGATAGGCAGAAAAGAATGATACTGTTTGATTCTATACAAAATGCTAGAAATTCAAGCTATAGGTCCAGAAAGCAGATTGGTGGTTGCTTGGGGGTGGGAAAGGGATTACAAAAGCACAGAGAAACATTTGAGAGTGATTGATATGCTCATTATCATGACATTGGTGATGGTTTCGTGGAGGTATACATATCTCAAAACTTGTCAAACTGTATACTTTAAATATATGCAGTTTATTATTTGTCAACTATATTATTTCTTTTTTTAAGAAAAAAGCTGTTTAAAAATATGGACTATCCTCCTGGAGCATCAGTTTTACTAGGAGATTTGAGAGGAAAACCCAAAGATTTAGCTAGACTTTTATATAAACACAATAAAAATACTCTAATTATAAAGTAAAATTGAATCATTTCTTAAGATAAAAACTCTACATGTCAAAGTTTAATGTTTATGGTGAGCTAGGTATAGCTAGGTCTTTTAGAATACCCCAGAATCTGGTTATGTTCACTGTTCTCTGATGTTAGCAGACATTGGTGGCAAGTTTGAAGTTCTGCCAAGAGGTTTACAAGGTCATACAACAGATGTGAAAAGTACCCCAACACCTATAACTTATCACTGACTCTAAGTTTCCCATGGTTTTATTTCAGTCATTGCATCTTTTTAAGTCTTTAACTTCTAATCTGTTTCTATTTCTAGAAGTCCAGGTTATTTATAACCAAAGGAACAAAAGTAGAAGAATATTCCTTGTGCTACCATAATTGAAATGTCCTGGGACATAAGGAGAGAGAGCCCTGTTACATAAGTCCCTACATTTTCTCTGTAATAATTTTCCCTAAAGAATCACAGATTAGATGAAAGGCAAATTTTGAAAGACCCAACAACCTCTGACACTGTAGAAATCATAATGACCTACTCATACAACTGACTAGTCAGAAACGTGGGAATTTATAACAGATATTTTCAATTTTGTTCAGCTATTTCTTGCCAAGAATGTGTAACCTCTTGATGAAAACAACACCATGATTCTGTGAAGTCCTAGATTTTATAAAAGCAGATTTTAAAAAAAAAAATCAGGTGAAACCGTAATTATGGGAGTTGAGAAGCCTTCTCCAGAAGATGGTATGCATTAGCATATGAAAGAGAAAATGAGAAATTTTTTTATTCCTATCAAGAAGGATCTTCCAATCCAAAAGCGTCCAGCCAACATCATTCAGAGGCATTTAAACGCCAAGTTAGTATAAGAGAAGATAGCAGGAGGGTACCTAATTATTTCCAAATGTTCAGGGACAAGATCTGAATCAGCCTGTCTCAGGGTACTGAAGGGACTTACTGACGTGATCCTGCAGTCACACTTGGTAATGTTGGAGAAATCATAGAGACATAGTGGAGAAAATTGGAAGAAAGTTCTAATTTCCTAAATAGGGGAACAGATAAATTACAGAGACTAAGAAGAAGTAAGAATGTTAATTCCCAGAAAAATACTAGAACCAGCTGCTAGATAATCTGTGACCCCTTCAGAGAAACACAATGCTATTAAAATACAGCATATGCTCATTTAAAATTTCAGTCTAAAATAATCTCCATTTCATTTCATACTAAGTAGGACAAGGATGTGTCTGGGCCATGAGGGAATGTATCTTCAATTCATTCCAGACCAACAAATGACATATTCCGCAAATGAAATAGTTTCTTGTGACACTCTGGTAGAGAAGGTGAGCCTACGTATGGGAGGGCTGTTCCATGGAACAGCATCAATTTTAAGTGAGATCCTAATTGTTTTTCCATAACACTCTGTACTTGGAAAAAGTGCTACACTTAGAGAAAAACACCAATAAATTAAAGCAAACCAGAGGATTATAAGCAGGATGGTAAGGTTCTGGAAACCATTTCCAAGATGAATAGTTGCAAGAACTGAGAATGTTTTGCATTCATAGGAAAAAATATAGATGAAACTTAATAGCCTTTTTTTTTCCATAGGTATATGGGGATTTAACCCAGGACCTCATACATGGAAAGCAAATGTTCAACCACTGAGTTACATCCCCTCCCAATAGTTTGTTAAAGATATTTATGTATCATATAGATGATGAAAAATAATTATTTTGTTTTTCTGAAGGGCAGAAACAGGATGAGTAGTTGGAATTTACAATAAGGGTGATTTGGCTTGATATGAGAAATAATTTTCTAACAATTGTAAATGTTTAACAATGGATTTTTCTTTCTGAAAAAGTACCATATCCCTTATTTGACAGGATCTTTCAAAATTCAAAATAACCATATTTTTAGACAAAAGATTTCTGTTTCAATGAATTTATTCTCAAGATATGTCATACAAATTTTCAAAGATATATATACCAGAAATATTGGTTACAGCATTGTTTATAAAAAAACACCTAAATAAATTATAAAACTTTCATACAAAAAAAATAGAAGGCAGTAGTTACAAAGAATAAAGGACAACTGTAGGACAAGCTATGTTACTATTAAATGAAAAAAGGTTTAGAACATTATGTTGAGTTTGATCTCATTTGTGTAAAGTTAAAAGGATGTATTTTATATTTATATATCATATGTATATGTTTATATATGCATAGAAAAAATTCTAGTACGTATAAGATCTCTTCATAATGATTTATCTAGGTAATCTGATGCACCTAGAAGAATTATTTTTCCTTTTTTTTTTCTTTCACCCTTGCCTCATGAAGTTATTATAACAAAGAAAGGAACTGCCTTTGTAGCTGCACTAATGTAACACTTTAATATTTGGCAATTTGTGTAAACTTTGTCTTGCAACTTAGTCACAGGTCATTTGATTCTTGAAACTCTCTTTGGAACAAATTTGTCAAATCTGAATATATATTTATTGGGATTTTGAAGTAATCAAGTTTCATATCAGCCCATTCCTTTTGTTTTCATACTTTATTTACCCGGGTATTATTACTGTAAATGCTAATTTCCTTTCATGGTTACTAGCAGTGTTCTTTACTAATACATATCAAAATACTAAGGTAATAGCCACTCTGGGAACATAATGCAGAGAGACCCAGATCTGATTTCTAGGAGGAACACTTTATAAAAATGGAAAGGTTTAGACATTATAATGCACACTGCTCTCTGAGAAGTACACACGAAACCTTTACAAATGTTGTGATAATATACTTCAACAAATTCAAATGTTTCTAGAAAACAAAACTGTGGAAAAACCCAGAATATGAGTTGACTTCAGGTAAGAGGCTACCAAAGATCTTATCCAGGACTTAAAAGTCAGGATTGCCCATTAAGTGTTCTACCTCGGAAGTTCACTCAGAATGAAATTTAAATAACTTTTTGGTCAGTCTTCTTTTGATAATGCTATTTCTTGTAAACAGAGTTCCCAGTTATTCTAAAGGTCCTTTTTGCTAGGATTGACATTGACATATGGTAATTATAAGTCAATCAATAGGGAACATGGGGGCTGGCTATATAGCCCAGTGGATAAGGGCGCCAGTACACCACATGGGAGGCCCCGGGTTCGGTTCCCGGGGACCTCTCCAAGCGGGCAGACCGCCTGAGAAGGCAAAGCCGCCGTGGGGAGGGCAAAGCCGCCACGGGCAGGGTGAGCCACCTGCGAATGGAGCAAAGCCACCTGCGAACGGAGCAAAAAGCCACCCGGGAATGGAAGCAGAGCCACCCACAAGTGGGGCAGAGCCGCCTGCATGGTGACCTGGCTCGGCCCGTTGCCACAGCGGGGGGAGACAGAGCAGACACAGAAGAACACAGAGAAATGAACACAGAAAGAGCAAGCAGAAAGGGGGTGATATGTAACAAAAATAAATAA
>PVKH010033180.1:0-12707 GCA_004027955.1 Chaetophractus vellerosus | reverse complement strand
GGTTCTCTCCAACATCAGAACTGCTTCTCAAAAATTGCTTCTCAAATCTGCTCCCTCTGTCTTTTGCCTTGCCTTTTATACTTGAGACCACACCCACTGAGGGCTGGGGCTCAATGCCCTACTGACGGTGGCCCAGTTAGTGCCTTAATCATAACCTAATCATGCCCAGATGAACAGATCAGTTTACAAGCATGATTCAACATGGATTTTTGGAATTCATAATTACATCAAATGGCTACACATCTTCAAGACCTTGTGTTAGGTAATGATTTCTTATACTTTACACCCAAAGCACAAGCAACAAAAGAAAAAATAGTTAAATGGGGCCTTATCAAGATTAAAAATTTTTGTGCCTCAAAAGACCTTATCATGAATGTAGAAGGAGAACTACACAATGGGAGAAAATATTTGGAAACCACATATCCGGTAAAGGATTAATCTCTAGGATGTATAAAGAAATCCTTCAACTTAACAATAAAGAGACAAACAACCCAATTTAAAAATGGGCAAAAGACATGAACAGACATCTCTCCAAAGCAGATGTCCAGGTGGCCAGCAAATACATGAAAAGATGCTCAAAATCAGTCATCAGAGAAATGCAAATCAAAACGACAATGAGATACAATTTCCCACCCACTTGAATAGGTAATATTAAAAACAAACAATTAAACAATCAAAAAAAAAAAACCCAGAAAATTACCAGTGTTAGGAGAGGATGTGGAGAAATAGATAAACTCAGTTTTTGTTGTGATAATATAAAATGGTGTAGCTGCAGTGGAAGACAGTTTGTCAGTTCCTGAGAAAGCTAAGTATAGAATTACCATATGGCACAACAATCCCTCTAGTACTTTTATACCCAAAAGAATTGAAAGCAGTGACTAAAACAAACATTTGCACTCTGATATTCCTAGTGGCATTATTCAAAATTGCCAAAAAATGGAAACAAGTGTCCATCCATTTATCCATCATGAGTGGATAAATATAATGTGGTGTACAAATACAATGGGTTATTAAGTATTAACATGGAGTGAATTTCTGGTCATATAACAACATGGATAAACCTTGAAGATGTTATGTTGAGTGAAATAAACCAGGCGCAAAGGGACAAATATTGTATGTTCTCACTTATATGAACTAATTATAAGAAAAAAATCAATAGCATTAGAATCTAGAATATAGGTTACCAGGCATTGAATGGTTAGAGAATGAGGAATTGATGCTTAATGTGTAAAGATTTTCTATTTAGGTTGATTATAAAGTTTTGGAAATGGATGGTGGTGATGGTAACACATTATTGTGAGTGTAAATAACAGCACTGACTTATATGTGTAGATGTGTTCAAAGGGGGAAGGGATAAATCATATGTATGTTACTAGAATAATATTTTAAGGTAAAGCATAGTAAAACACAGAACCCTATTGTTAATGATGAGCTATAGTTACAAGTAAAGTCATAAAAATGTCCTATCATGAATTATAACAAATATACCACCCTAATACAAAGTGCTAATAATAGTTTGGTATATTGAAAAAAAATACACCCTATTTTAAACTATGGGCTATAGTTAATAGTACAATTATAATATTCTTCCATCAATTGTAACAAAGGTACCACACAAATGCAAAGTGTTAATAATAGGGGAATGAGGTAAATGGGAATTCTATATTTTTTGCATGATTTCTCTGCAAACTTACAATTTCTCTAATTAAAAAATTTAAAAAAATAAAACAAATATATTAAATCCAATTTAAATGAAAACTGCAGGAGTTTGTCACTACTACACTTGGTATACAAGCAAAGCTAAAAGGAGTTCTTCAGGCTGAAATGTAAGAACACTTGGCATTGGTTCAAAGTGGCATAAAGAAATAAAGACTTCTGGGAGTTAACCATTTGAGTAATTATGAATGCCAGTATTAATGTATTATTTCATTTGGTATGCAACTTCACTTCTTACTTCTTACAAATGCTTAAATAAAAATGCATGAAATGTAGTGATAAATCTACTGTTTTAGGTATACAATGTGCAAATATATAAGTGGTAACAAGTACAAAAAATTGGGAGAAAAGAGCAATGTGGGAAAAATATATGTATGCTATGGAAGAAAAGTTGGTAACAAATCAAATATGATTGTTATATAGTTAGTAAGTTATATTTTAACCTCATGGTAACTGAGGCAGTTTGATATTATTTATGAATTCCAAAAAGAGATATTGATTATTTTTGTAAACTGTTTTGTTCCTCTGTGTGTGATACCTTTGAATGTATTAAATCCAAAGACTTTTCCTTTTCTTTATTAAATTAATATTAGGGCTTTGATTTGACCATGTGAGTCAGGCGTGGCCCAGGGTTGAGTGCCTGCCCCCTTGGTGGGCTATATAAATAGACAGTCTCTTAAGGAGAACACAGGAAAAGAACACAGAGGAGAGGGATAGCTCCATAGACACAGCAAAGGCCCCAGCAAGAGAGATGAACAATTTTCCTGATAGTCTGCAACTGAAGAGAACAGAGCAACTAAGCCCTATGCTAGCCTATATCTGAGATACACAGAAGAAGCTGGGCCCATGGAGTCTTAAGGGAAAAGAAGAAGGCTGAGCCCTAGCAGACATTGACTACCATTTTGCATCAACACCTAGCAACAGATGTTGGTGAGGAAGCACCTCTTACAGTACCTTGAGTTGGACTCTTTAGGGCCTTGTAACTGTAAGCTTCTACCCCAAATAAACACTCTTTACAAAAACCAACAGATTTCTTGTATTTTGCATCAGCACCCCTTTGGCTGTCTAATACGTGTAACCATAAGGAAAATATGTGAAAACATATCCAGATAGAAATGAGAAGGCAGTCAATGTATATGATATATAAAATATAAAGTAAATATAAAAGTAAGCAGTAACAGAGATTTGAGGGTCAAAAAAGTTGTAAGACTTACAAAGGCTAAATAGCAAAATGGCAGAAGAAAGTCCCGCTTTATCAGTAGTGACATTAAATGTAAATGGATTGAACTCTCCAGACAAAAGTTAGAGATTGGCTGAATGATTAAAAAAGCATGAACTAACTGTATGCTATGTGCATGACTCTTGCCTTATATTCAAAGATACAAGTAGATTGAAAGTGAAAGGATGGAAAAATATATATATACCATGCAAGTAGTAACAAAAAGAGAGCTAGGATATCTACCCTCTATCAGAAAAAGTAGACTTTAAGTAAAAAAACCATTATGAAAGACAAAGACAGTCATTATATATTGATAAAGGGGTCAATTCAAGAAGAAGATATAGCAATAATAAATATGATTCTAACAGAAGAACCTCTATATATATGAAACAAATACTGGCAGATTTGATGGGTGAAATTGATGGTTCTACTTCTTTAATATACTACTTTCAATAATGGAGAGAACATTTAGTCAGAAGATCAATAAGGAAATACAAGGCATGAATGATACTCTTTACCAACTAGTCCCAACAGCCATGCGTATGGCAATTCATTGAAGAAGAAACAGAATATGGATTTTTTTCTAGTGAACTTAGATAATTCTACATGATAGATGAAAAAACAGTTCTCAATAAATTCAAAATATTGAAATCATGCAGTATATCTTCTCTGACCACATTGGAATTAAGTTAGAAATCAATAACACTGGGAGAAATGGAAAATTCACAAATATGTGGAAATTAAACGAAGTACCCTTATACAACCAACGGATTGAAGAGGAAATCAACAGGGAAATTATGAAATATCTTGAGGTGAATGAAAATGTAAATAAAATATAGCTAAACTTTTGGGATGCAGCAAAGGCAGTGCTGACAGGCAAGTTTATATACCTAAATAATCACATTGAAAACCAGAAAGACTTCAAATCACAGACCTAATCTCAAAGCTAGAGAAAGTAGAAAAAGAATAGCAAACTAAAACCAAAATGAGCAGAAGGAAGGAAATAACAAAGATTAGAATGGAGATAATGAAATAGAGAACAACAATAAGTAACAAAAACAATAAAGAGGATTAACCAAACCAAAAGTTGGTACTTTGAAAATATCATTAAATTTGGCAAACCTTCAGCTATCTTTATGGAGATAAAAAGATAAAGGATACAAATAATGAAAATCAGAAATGAGAAAGGGGTGTTACTACCTAACCCACTGAAATAAAAAGGATTCTAAGAGATACTATATGTAACCATATGCCAATAATTTAGCTAAACTAGAGGAAATGGACAAATTTCTAGAAACACAGAAACTACCTAAATTGACTCAAGAAGAAATAAGATCTCAACAAACTAATTACTAGTAAAAATATTGAATCACTAATCAAAAACTTCCCAACAAAGAAAAGCCCAGAAACCAGATGGTTTCACAGGGGAATTCTAATAAACTTTCCAAAAATATTTTACACCAATTCTGATCAAACTCTTCCAAAAGTTGAAGCGTGGGAAACACTACCCGATTCATTCTAGGAGACTAGCATCACCATATACCAAAGGCAGATAAAGATACTGTAAGAAAAGAAAATGAAGACCAATATGCAGAAATCCTCTTCAAAATACTAACAAACCAAATCCAACTGCACATTAAGAAAATTATACATCATGATCAAGTGAGATTTATCCATGGTATGCAAGGGTGGTTCAACATAACAAAATCAATTAATTTCACAAGGCACATTAACAGAATGAAGAAAAAAACACACGATCATCTCAATTGATGCAGAAATGGCATTTGACAAAATACAGCTTCCCTTCTTGATAAAAAAATTAAAACAATAGGATAGAAGGAAATGTCCTCAAAATGATACAGAAAATATATTAAAAGCCCAGAGATAACATCCTACTTGATTGGGAAAAATTGAAAGCTTTCCCAGAAATAAGACAAATTTGCCCACTGCCATCACTGTTAGTTCATGTTGTACTGGATGTTCTTGCCAGAGCAATTAGGAAAGAAAAAGAAATAAAAGGCAATTACATTGGAAAAGGAAGAAGTAAAACTTTCTCTATTTGTAAATGACATGATCCTATATACAGAAACCCTGAAAAATGTACAACAAAGCTCCTAGAGCTAATAAATGAATTGAGCAAAATGGCAGAGGATACTATCCTCATCCAAAAATCAGTAGTATTTCTATATACAAGCAAGAAACAATTGGAAGAACAAATTTAAGGAAAAACTTCCATTTTACAATAGCAACTAAAATACTCAAATATCTAGGAATAAATCTAACCAAAAATGTAAAGGATTTGTACACAGAAAACAACTAATTGAAGAAGACCTAAATAAAACTGAAAGACATTCCATATTCATGGATTAGAAGAATAAATATTGTTAAGATGTCAATCCTATTCCACAAAGAATTTTTTTTTCTTTATTAAAGATGCTGTGGGCTTACAGAAAGATTATTTATAAAACACAAGATTCCTACATTCCACCCTATAATTTAGATCTTGCATTGGTGTGGAATATTTGTTACAATTGATGATAGCATATTTTAATAATTATTATATTATTAATTATATTACATGGTTCAACTTAGGTTTCACTGTGTAGTGGATTTCTATGGATTGTTATTTTAAAAAGTTTTATTCTGTTACCATACATGCATTCTAACATTTCCCCTTTTAATCATATTCTAATATACATTTCAGTGCTGTTACTTACATTCACAATGTGCTACCATCACCACCATTCATTACCAAAACATTTCTACCATTCTTAAGCCTTAACTTCCCATTCCCTAGCCCTAACCTATCCCATGGTAAACTATATTCTAGATTCTGACTCTTTGAATTTGTTCATTCTCATAATTTCAAATCAATGAGATCACACAATATTTGTGCTTTTGTGTCTGGTTTAATTCACTTAAATGGTGGCTTGAAGCTATGTGTACCACAGAAAAACATGTTTTTAGAGTGAATCCATTCCTGTGGGTGTGAATTCAATGTACATAGGATTATTTGATTAGGCTACTTCATTTAAAGTGTCACTCTCTTATTTGGGATGGGCATTAATTCTCTTGCTGGAGTCCTTTATAAACAGGAAGAATACAGAGATATATATAGAGAGAGAAGGCCGTGAATACTGGAAGGTAAGGTCAACAACACCCAGAAGAGAAGTGAGAGATCAGCAGATGCCACCATGTGTGGCAGAGGAGTCAAGAATTGCCAGTAGCCAGTCGTTGGGAAGAAAACACCACCTTGATGATGCCTTGATTCAGACATTTTCCTGGACTCTAACTGTAAGCTAATGAACCCTCATTGCTAAGCCAACACATTTCAATTTCATGGAATCTGCTTTCAGAAACCTCACAAAATAAAACAGGGTATAAACCTAGTAGTGGGATTGCCAGGTCATATGGTAGTTTTCTGAGGAACTGCAAAACAGTCTTGTGCAGTGACTGCACCATTTTACATGGCCACCAGCAATGATTGAGTATTACTATTATTCTGCATCTTCTCTAACACTTGTTACTATTTTTAAATAGCGTCCATTCTAATGAGTGTGAAATAATATCTCATGGTTTTGATTTACATTTATCAGATGGCTACTGATGTTGAGCTTATTTTCATGTGATTTTAAGCCATTTATATACCTTCTTTGGAGAAATATCTTTTTAAGTCTTTTAATTTGGTTGCTTTTCTTTTTGTTGTTAAGTTCAAGGATGTCTTATATATTCTTCATATTAAATTTTTATCTGATATATGATTTCCAAATATTTTCTCCCATTGTGGAGGCTATTATTTTATTTTCATGTTAAAGTCCTTTGAGGCACAAATGTTTTTAATTTTCATGAGGTCCCATTTATCTATTTTTCTTTTGTTCCTTGTGCTTTGGGTGTAAATTATAAGAAACCATTGCTTAGCACAAGGCCCAAAAGATGTTTCCTTATATTTTCTGATAGTAGTTTGATATTTCTGGCCTTATATTCAGATTTTTTAAATTTGTTTTTGAGTTAATTTTTGTATAAGATATGAAGTAGGGGTCATCCTTCTGTTTTTTTTTGCTTTTTGTTTTGTTTCGGTTTGTTTTTTTTGCAAGTGGAAATCTAGTTTTCCCAGCACTCTTTGTTGAATAGTCTACTCATTCCCAATTGAGTGGTTTTGTCAAAACCAAAGCAACTTATAGATTCAACACAATGCCAATAAAAATTCCAAGAACCTTCTTTGCAGATATGGAATAGCCAATCATCAAATTTATATGGAAGGGTAAGGGGCCCAAAATAGCCAAAAGCACCTTGAAAATGAAGAATGTAGGTGGAGGACTCATGATTCCTGATCTTAAATATTATTACAGAGCCAGTAATCAAAATAATATTAGATTGGCACAAGGACAGAAATATAGACCAATACAATCCAATTGAGAGCTCGGAAATCAACCCTCACATTTACGATCAACTAGTTTTTTACATCATGTTGCATGAAGTAAGTGAGACACAAAAGGAAAAATATATATCATCTCAGTTTAATGAACTAATTGAATAAGCAAACTTATAGGGTCAGAATCTAGACCGTAGGTTACCAGAGCACAGGTGCGGGGATAGGGAATGAAATTAAGGCTTAAAATGTTCCTATTTTGAATGATGAAAATGTTTTGGTAATGGATGATGGTGCCGGTAGCACAAGAGTGTGAATGTAATTAGCAGTACTGAAATATAAATACAAGTGTGTTTAAAAGGGGAAATGTTGAGTTATCTATATGGTAACAGAATAAAAAAATCATGGAACTGCACTACACAGTGGACCCTGGTTAATGTACAATTATGTAAATACACTTTAATCAACTGTAACAAATATTCCACATCAATGCAAGGTGCTAATAATAGAGTGGTATTTAGGAATCCTTATTTTATGCCTGATTGTTCTATAAACTTACAACTTCCCTAATAATGGAAAAAAACACACAACTGCATTTACATAGGTAGTATATATATTCTAAATCATAGCTATAACCTTTATCAATATTCTCATCATAGTAAATGTTGAATTGAGGCTATGGGGTATTTTGGTTGAATTAAACAGTATAGTAAGTATTGTATGTTTAAATCTTAGTTATTGCTGTGAAGATAGTGGGAGTGAGGGGGTGGTAGAGAGGGAGAAGAAGGGAAGAGAAAGAAAAAGAGGGGGAGCCTCTCCTTTCCTTCATACACAGTGTATTTTGGTTTGAGGAGAAAAGAAAAAATATGAAGAACTGTGAGTTGTAGATTAAGATTCCCATAGGTCTTATAATTGTTGTAGATGACAAAAATTCAGCAAATTATTTAGTTTTGGACTAACCTATACACTTTTTAAAATTTTCATAGCTTATTTCAGTTAACTTGCCCCTTTAAATGATTAATCTCTTAATAATTAAAAATTGAAATATTTTTCTAGCCATACTTTAGTCCTACTTTGCAATATCTTTTGGTTCTTTTGCTTTATTTGAGAAAGTGTAGAGAAATGCAATTACATTTCCTATGAATTTTCACTCTCTAATGTAAGAATTTTCTTTGGCTAAAACATTTCTTATGTGACTTTCTAATGAAAAAGTTTTCTATTTCCTGAAATTTGTGGCTTGCCATTAAGAATATGCTATATTTTTCTTTTAAATTTTCACATAAAAAAACTAAATATTAAGGTGAGTTTCTTATGTTTCTTTAATCAAATCGAATAAATAAACTTTTTCATTATTATTTCACTCATGAGCAGACTTAATTTACTCCCTTAAATCAATGTGTGTTTAGAGCTTAATATTTTATAAAAGATGAGTTATTAAGCAATTGAGTTGTGATAAGCAGATTATTAAAAAAGAATAAAATTAAAGGCCTGTGATGAGCTATTAAAGATATATACTTATGAAACTTATAGACGCATGTACAAAGTGTCTCAATGACTGTTTAAACTAATACATAATGATTAACTCCCCTTTTATCTTTACCAAGGCAGAGCTGAAACAAATGATTATAGAATTCTTTAGCTTAGTTCTCAAGAAATTGGAGTAAATAGTTTGACTACCATATTTATAAAAGCACAGTTGATTTCTGTGTTGTAGTGATCACTTTTTCCATGAAATGAAATAATTAAAGTCTATTGCTTTTATAAACTAATTTTATCTTGATTTAAACATGGAATTTTGCAGAATCATAAAACAAATAAGCTTATGGCAACTTAGAGTTTATGATTTCTACAAAGAAATTAATATGCCTTGTCTGTCATATTGTTTCTTTTCATTATGAATCCCCATGAGAAAGTGAGGAAAGAAGTGCCATGTTTAATTACACCCTACTCCCAAGGAGTCTTTTAAGTGTGGCATTGCTAGACTGTGTCAACAGCACTTCAGCTATATTTATGCTTTTATTTTAGGTTCTCAGCAGGTAATCTAATAACTAATATTTTAAAATTGGTTTCCTCTTTCAGTATCACTTAGCATTGACTTGTACCCATTCACAGGCCAACCTGCATCAATATAGTGAAAGAGAATCATCAAGTAAACATGCCTGCTCCATCTTTCAATTCTCATGATGTGAATAAGGTAAGTAAAAACTAATTAAATATTTCATATACATAATATAATCCTGTGATATAAAGATTTACTGCTTAAACAGACACATTAAGAATATTCCAACCACTTTTTCTACAATTCTAATTCAATTGTTTTCATTTTTTAAAAAGATTTATTTATTTATTTATCCACACCTTCCCCCCTTCCTTTGCTCTGTGCTCTCTGTATCTGCTCATCTTCTTTTTAGAAGGCACTAGGATCTGAACCCTGGGACTCCCATGTGGGAGGGAGGTGTCTAATCACTTGAGACACCTTTGCTCCCTGTTTTTCTAATTATTTATATTTTATTGCCATAGCCAACCTTTCTTTCAATCTTTTTCTATTATTACTAAACCACTCCTAGACTTTGCCAAAGACTTCCTAATCAGTCTCTCTGATCCATATTCAATCATTAGATACATTTTTCTAAAATACTAAATTTGGAAAATTAATCTCATTGTTAAGAATCTAATGTGGAACTTAAATGTCTAGAGTATAAAAATTGAAGTGTATTAAGATGGAGTTCAAGAGTCTCCATTACCTGTGCCAGGAACAAACCAATTTATCATTGGTTATTTGTTCATCTAACTGTTTAGTAAGTTTTTGGTGAGGTAATTGTAACAGCTGTAGTTAATGCATGCTATACATATTATTTATTTATTTCAGATAATGCACAATACTTATGCCATTAAAGATGCCTAAAATACTTTAAAAGAAGCATTATTATCTTCACACTATAAATTTGAACACTAAGACTGAAACAAATTATTTCACTAACCCTAATTTGTGAAGTGAATTGTGTCAGAGATAAGGTTTGCATCTAGGTCAATTAGATTCTGAGGCTTGTTCTTGCTGAAGGGTTAAATCAGGATAATCTTTGTCCCAGTAAAGGACTATTGTTGAAGCCTGATTTAGCCTCTGTCCATGTGGTATATGTTTTAAATCTACAATGTCTAATTTGTTTTCTGCTACCTGTTATATAAACTCAGTTTAAGCCAAAGCTGAGAGTGTTTCCAAAACATTTATTATTTTTTAATTCTAATGCTTTTAGTTAGCATATCCCATTTTCTGGTGTATCTACTTATTGAAATTTTATTTATAATTCAAGACCTTTCTCAAATACAATTTTAGAGATTTCTACCATGTCTTTAAAGTTATATAAATTAGCTTTAGGGAATAGCAACTCAGTAGCTGTACAGCTATTAGCAAATTATTTATTTATTCTTAGTCTTTCTTTACTCATATACCAAATTAAATGGTTGAGTCAAATGGCCCTAAAGGTATCTTTGATATATAGTATGATTTTTTTGTCTATTCTTGAATGTGTAAGTGGAATGTAAAAACAACCGTAAATTATTTCCACTTAGTAATATTTTCTTTTATTATAGATGAATAAAGAGAGTCCAGAGCTGGATAAATAGATGGATTGTTAGAGAAAAGATAGACAGATGGAATAATATATAACACTATCTACAAGTAACAATGCATATAATACATATAAACAGGTATAATATAATAGCATCTATCACATTGGGTGCTGGGAATTAAGTGTGATTATTCTGTATTTCTAAAAGGATTATATCTCATGACTATGCACAGCAATTATTAAATAAATGTTTATTGTTATTATTTAGAATCAGAACATATACTCAAATTTTAGAAATAATTACAGATGCTGAATAAGCATTTTGTGTCATAGTCATGACAGACATTTTTCCAACATTAGTTCTTCTGAGTTCTTTGTACTTTGAATAAATAGTGTAGTGTCATATTAAAATTTTCACAAAATACATGTTGAGAAAGCGTGGTGGTCAGAATAATGCCTTCCACCCTTCCCTGCCACGATAATCCTAATCCTTATTTATGAATATGTTCCTTTACATATGAGAAGTACTTTGCAGATGTGATTAATTTAATTATTTTGAGATGGAGAGATTATTCTGATTTTTTTGGCCCAGATGTTGCAATCATAAGTATCCTTATAAGGGAGAAAGGGAGCTAAAAGAATGGGAGAAGATGTAACAATGGACGCAGAGTCAGAGTCAGAGAGAGACTTGAAGGTGCTATGCCGCTGGCTTTGAAAATAGAGGAAGGGGGCCCTGAACCAAGGAATAGAGGTAGCTTCTAAAGGCCAGAAAAGGCAAGGAAAAAAGATTCTTTCCCAGAAAACACAGAAGGAACGCAGCTCTACCAAAACCTTGATTTTAGCCCAGTGAAACTTTTGATGCTGGAAATGTAAGATCATAAATTTGTGTTGTTTTAAGATACCAAGTTGGTGGTAATTTGTTACTGCAACAATAGGAAACCAAGGCAAAGGGTAAAGTGGAATGAAAATGGAAAATAAAGGAAAGTGGAGCAATTAATAAAGAGATGATTTTGAAAATTGTAAAGCAGATGAATTTCCTGTGGACCATAAACTTCCTCTTCTTGTGCCCTCCTTTTACTAAGTGACAGCTCCTCCTTCATGCTCAGTTATCTACTACCTTAAAGTATAAACAAAAGACAAAGCATAAGACAGTAAAAGACTGGAAATTTTTGCATTTTAATGACATTTAAGTCAAGCAAGTGAAACATTAATTGTGTACGGTCAGACATAAATCTGACCATATGAAGATTATTACTAAAGGAGAAGGTAGACTTTCCATGGGTTATTGAAATTAAACTTTTTGTTGGTCACCAAATTCATATGTGGTAGACCATGGACTCAGAGGTAATTTATGTCTCCTTTGTCCTTTTATTAAGTTGCAAGCCTGTTTTAAAATACTTCATACCTTAAATTTACTTTAAAGAGATCACAAACAAACTAATGATATTCTCAATTTCTTGGTCTCATGGCTTTCTGAAAACCAGCAGCTTTCACTTCTACTGTTCTTTAGCATCTAACAATCACACCCAAATTTTAGTATCATCATAATATCATATTTGATCTTTCTTCAAGAACAAAAGATTTCAGGTGAACTCCTGAAATAACCTTCTTTGTATCAAAGCTCTCATCCATTCACTTCTCTTACCTCCACACTCTCCCTGAAACTATTTTGTGTCTCACTCCAACATCCAATCCTCCACACAAGTCAAGCTGTCTCCTGGCTTCTTCTGACCTATTTCTCATCATCATCCAGGTAATCCCCAGCCTTTCATTTTTGTCCTTTCTTCTCAAGCAGCATATACTGCTTGAAAAGCCACATCAAGTTGCTGGTTGA